>MU759481.1:0-18312 GCA_026770625.1 Nicotiana glauca | reverse complement strand
TTTGGTTTTAGAGATGATTGAGGCATTTCTTTGTGTAAGCCTGTATAATTGTGAATCCACCTGTATATATATTGCCATAGTTAACCCCTTTGAGCCTGAAGCCTGTTCTTTGATAACTCTATAATGACATGTATCCCTGTGTTTGAATAGTTTGACTGTTTGAACCTGTACCTCCTAGAAGCACTTGAATTACTAAAGAACATACAAAAGTCAAAGTGTGGGGTAGTAGGAAGTAGAGAAAAAAAGGGGAATCAGGAAAGAAATACTTGAATGGTGCAATGGCTTTATAAAAAAAATGAGATGAAGAAAACAAAACAAAACAAAAAAAAAAAAGAAAAAAAAAGAGAAAAAGGCGAGTTGCACCTGAAGATAAGTAGGGGTCATCTATGAACCAAAATGTGGAAGAATGATTGGGCTGAACATGAAAATTAAAATAAAAGGAAGTGGGTATTAAAAGTGCTTAGGGAGGTTAGTCACTATATCCAAATATATCCTACCCGTCCCTTAGCCTACATTACAACCAAATAAAGACCTCTTGATCTTTGACTGAACAGCTCAATTAGTAGAGTATTACACTAGGGGCAAGCTTATGGTATGTCTGTGTGGCATGTGAATGTTTTTTGTTGAGAGTGAGTTAATTCTTCCTATATTTGGTTCCTTGTTGCTTGAATTTTATGAGTGTGGAACTTTTCTCAGAATTTTGATGTGGGGGCATGTGACTCACGAAGAAAAAGTAAGTTTTCACCTCTGTTAGAGTAAATAGAGTGAGCATGAGTGTGTCATGGTGTTAGAGTCTTCATTTGAGGCATGACTGTTGCACTGCTTAGGTTGTTCCTTCATAATGGCGGGTGTGGCATAAAAAAATTGGGTAATGCATTGAACGGTTAGGCCTAGAAGTGTGGTTTAACATGCTCGAGGACGAGCAAATGTTTAAGTGTGGGGTGTTGATAATAGGTGAATTTAACTATAATTGGGCCCTAAATAACCATCTTCTTGTATAGTTTGGATGATAAAAGTGATAACAAAATGCTCTTATTAGTGCTTTTCATGTTTTGCAGGTTATATATGGCCAGAGAAGGCTATGGAGTACTTTTGGGATCAAATATAGAGAAATAGAGGCTGATCGTAAAATTCTGTCAAGTAAACCACGCAAAACAGCTCAAGTCAGAACTGAAAGAGGACTGCCGCGGTTCCACCGCGACCGCGGCAGAACCGCGGTGGAAGAGGGCTGCAGACAAAGTGAGAATCAGAGAGCATGTTTGGCCGCGGTTTGACCGCGACCGCGGCAGAACTGCGGCGGAAGCGGAGAACTTCAGGGACTAAAGTGTAAAACACGGGATTTTAGCCCAAAACCCTATTTTAAACACTAGACTTCGCCCAAGAGAGGCATGCATTGTATTGGAGAGTATTTTGGCAAGGGAAACAATTGTAAGAGATCACCAAAAACATCTTTCTTCTTTTCTTTGATTTTTCTTGCAAGTTTTATGATTAATATTGTTTTAGTTTGCTTACCCATAGTTATGAGTAGCTAAATCCTTTGTCTAAGGTTTTGATGGAACCTATTGGGGATGAACTTCTTGTTTATGTAAATACAAACTGCTAGTTTCAATCTCTATTTGTTCAACTATGTGTTTGTTGTAGTTAATTGACAGGATCCTCAATTAGCTGTGCCTATTTAGTGTGCATAACTCAGGAGAGAGTGCATATTTAGATAATTGTTGAACAACACCACTCCCAAAGTGTATGAGGGATCAATAACCGAGGGTTTAAAGGCGGGATTAGGGATAACGAAGCCTTGGATGTAATCTAAAGTGAACTATGTTAATTAAAGCAAGCTAGTGTATCTCGGGAGAGTGCAACTAGTAAATTACTCTGATTACTCGGGAGAGATTTACGGTAAGAAGAGCATTCATGATTGATAGAGATATGTTGATAAATTTGTCTGAAGCATAAACAGAAGGAAATCCATCAATAGGGGAAATCATTACCTTAACGTTTTCTCGTTATTGTTAACAACTTTAGCATCCATAGTTTACAGCTGTTTATTTCCTTGTAATTTTAGTTATTAAAGACACCATCAACTATGATTCAAACGTTTGGGGAAATTGGTTCTAAAGAGTTTAGCAGATCTAAAGATAGTGATTGATACGTTAATTCCCTGTGGGATTCGACTCTGGGCATAATACCCCGGATTATATTTGTAACGCCCGCCTAGTCTTTTAATAGATACAGTTGAGCGTGATCAGTAATGAAATTTAATATCAATAAGAGTTGTGGTGGAGTGCAAGAGGGCGTATCCGTATTTGGAGGAGTGAGTGAACGTGCACGAGAAGGAAATGATCTTATATATGGAAATGAAAGAATTTGAAGTGATTAATGATGGTTTATTTCCTTGGGGGGTTGGGGGGTGGGAGGTGTTTCCAATTTGATGAGATTCGGAAACGAGAATTCATTTAAATAACTAAATTACATAATTAAGTTCCATGAATTAATTGGATTGTTTGTCCATTAAAGCGGTACGTGAGCTAGGTTCAGAATGTCGTGAGATAGTTTGGTCCATATCCGGTGTGTAAGGCTCGTTGCTCAACAGATTACGTTACTTTAGGGATAACAAGCTGATCTTCGTAATCCTTCATTCTTATTTAGTAGTTTCGGGTTCAAGCCACGAGTATGAAAGTTTTTGTTGGGGAGCACATTTCCCGGCACAAATGTGAACCCAAATTTACTCTGGTAACAATTTTTCTTAAAGAAAATTTTCTGGTAGATCAATTCATATCATACTATCTAGGTTTTTAATTCATCTTTATGGTTATAAAAAAAACTGTATTGGTGAACTAATAATGCCAACTCCCTTGGAAGTCCTGTACAAATTACAGTACCTAATATAATACATGTACACCTTCAATGCTAGAAATGAAAGGTGATGTTATCGTAGCATAAACTTTTTATATTAGCATTCTGATATAGTAGGGGATCTTGGAGTAGCAATTAAGTTATCTTCGTATGATTTATAGGTCACAGGTTCGAGCAGTGAAATCAGCCACGGATGCTTGCATTATGGTAAGCTGCCTACATCACACCTTCTTGGAGTGCAACTTTTCCCTGGGCCTGCGTAAACGGGAGATACTTTGTGCACCGGGCTGCCCTCATTTATTCTGATATACTCTATCCGTTCCTATATATGTGAATTTGAATAATCGGTATGAAGTTTGGACTTTCAAAACTACTTATGATCTTAAGCATTTCATAATATTTATGTGACTATAAAAATTCTCGATAAAGATAAACGAAAAGCGTAAAGTTAATTATTTTCAAATGTAAATATATCTCATTCATTTTTAAATAAACTAATAATAAGAAAATAGTATAAATATAAACAGGAAAATAAAAGAATATAAAAAAGAGACCAAGAGGCAGAACATTGAAATATTAAATAAGTGATCATATACTAGGGCAAATAATCAAATTACAATTTCGGCGAAGGTGCGTTAGTTTTCCCTTTAAGACTTTTACCTCCATTACCAGCAGACAACACGTACTAATCCATTCATGTACAAGAGCACGTCATAGTCAGATAGATTATATTGTTACAAGATTGGATTTTGTACCTTTTTTTTGTTTTCTTCATTCCACCTTCCGGCTCAAATTCGACAACTCTAATTAAGAATAAAGAAATAATAACATTGTGGATTTTCCACTTATACACATATTATGACTATTAGAAAAGGAAATAGTAGATTCATATTTACGTAACCATTGAAGTTTGTTAACATGTGATAGGGAGTTATGGGTTCAGGCGGCAGTGGAAACACAGTTCGAACTCGTATTAGTGGGAACTCAATGCATCAGACTTAGCGGGAACTCAATGCATCTGACTTCCTTTTTATATTTACTTTAGCCGAATATCACTGATGTCAAACCAAATTTGCTTGAACACCTTAATGATAAGATCATGATACTCATCTGAATTCAGAGAAAGATAAGAAGCAAGAAGTTCTTCCAAATCCTTTGAAGTCCTTATATTATTCTCCACTATCATTTCCACCATTGATTCCCTAAAATCTTTCTGTGGATTTTTTGATGATTTCACCACTGCAAAACTTTCTGAAACACTACTACTACTCCTTCTTCTTGAACTAGCACTCTTTCTGCTAACTCCTTGAATTTTCTTGCTGTTTGTTATTTTTGGAGAGTTTGTTCTTAGCTTTACACCAGTTGTTGAACGCACTGAAACTCTTCTCACAGTAGAAATCCTCTGTTTTTCATCCTTTTCCTGGGCCGAACCGTTGAATTTTTCGGGTTTGGTTATGATGGGGGGAAGGCCAATTTTGGAAATAGACGTAAATCCATGATCATAATTGAGAGAATCTTTGTTCATGTCATTAACTCTGTAACCACAAGATGGTGAAGGTGAAATTATGGGGTCTAATGTTTCAGAAGAAGAAGATGAGGGGGCATTAGGTGAATTTGGATAATCTTCAGGGGTGGAATCAGGTTTAGTCCAAACTGATTCAAGAGAAGCACGACAACTGCAACTAGCTGAAATAGAAGAAGTGACAATTTTAGGAGAATTAGTTCTTCTCCTTGTAGTGCTACGCCTTTTCTTTGAAAAATTAATATTATTGTCAGAGAGTTTTGGGTTGTTTGAGGAAGGATTTTGGGAGAATATTTCATGGTTATTATCTGTTGGACTAAGGTTTCTTGAAATGTAATATGATTTTCTTGGGTAAGTAGTGAGGTGGTGGGGTTGTTTTATTTTTTTATCTGATTGAAGATTTGATGATGAGTAAGATGATGTTGAAGAAATTGAGGTGGTGTGGTTATGCCCTTTGCTTTTGCTGCCGCTGATTTTGCTCATGTCCTTGAGCTTGTAAAACCAAGCATTTGGCATCATATCTGATAATCTAAACCTATAATTTCCCATGATTGCTTGTATTTGTGTGTTTTCTCTCTGTATTTTGAGAGGTGATGACTGAAGAAGTGGGAAATATTGGAGTTAGTAAAGGTTGATAAATAGAGAGGAGGAAAAGGGATTGGGGGGTTGGGGTGGGGTGGGGGGGGGGAAGAAATCATGGGGCCAGGAGGAAGAAAAATGAGTCATAAAGTAAATAAAAGGGATAGATCAAGTTACACATTTGCCCTATATATATATGGGAGAAATGTATATTTTTAGCCGTTGCTAAAATAATAGGCAAGAATATATAGTATATTTTTTTTGTATATATGTGTATCATATACAAGAAAAAGAAAAAAATTATATATTTTTCAGTTAGCAAAGCAATTAGTTTTATGGTCAATTTTGTATTTTGCTCCAACAAAAAAAATAAAGCAATGGCTTTTCCAAGTTGGTATTTTATTTGAGCCTAATGGCCTAATCATCATCATAAAGTTAAAGAAATTGCATTCCATTATCATAATGTTTGACAGTTTGAGTTTTAAATATAGCAAAACAGTAGCATTTATTGACTTATGTGACTCTCATACTCCTATTATGCTGACTTTCCAGGCCATGAGATGATGCTCAGATTGGCATAAAAAGATTATGATTCTCTTGCCTTATATGAGGGTTAGAAACTTGAGAGATTATGAATTTGACATTGATAATCTCTAATCACAGTGAAAACTTTGTACTTGGCACATTGCTCTAGGATACTAAAAGAGGTTTTCTCATTGTTGCATCAATAACCACTAACTTTAAAGGGTTCATTTGGGACGTAAATGAAAGTACAAGAGGGGGTGAACTATTTATTAATTAAAATTGGTCGAGTGATATAAGTATTAATTGACTAACGACAAGACAGAAGAGTGAAAGCAGTAAAGCGAAATAGTAAGGCAAACACGATTTATAGTGGTTCGGTTCAGTTGTGGTACTTGCATCGAGTTTCCCTTAGGTCACAAGGGTTCCATTAAGATCTTTGAACAAAGTTACAATATTGATGATCTTTTTCGCATTTACCACCAATGTACAATATCAACACTTGAGTTCTAATCAGTTGATACAACTTTCTTTTGTACTCTAGATCTCTCTATCTTTTGAGACACTGATAACTTAGAATTACAGTGTTTGAACTAAGAAGTAGACAGATCTGGAATACAGTTTGTGTAGTTGCGTGGTCTTCTTCTTGAGAGATCAGCCTTCTTATAGAAGAGAAAAGAGCCGTTGAGTCCTTTTCGAAATTGGCGGCACATGATCTTTAATTAAGGGATTTGACCTAAGGAGTGCCTCTTCGAATCTTGCTCATTGACTGGCCCAGATTCGAATGTGACCTTCCTTGTCACAGCTGAATTCAAGGAAAGATTAATTCGCAAGCGCGATCTTTTATGATTGACAATCTGAGCTCCCTTGATTGAGGACGAGTCAATTTGCTTCTTGATTGATCATTAATGCAGTAACGGAATCTTCATTCTTCCCTTATTTTGAATCCAGTAGCAATCTTGCTGAGTATCTTCATTCTTTCATTTTTGCTTGTCCTGTAAATATAACGTACGATAATATTGTCATCATTAAACTTAAACATAAACCTATCAGTCTTTCCTCTTTTGATGATGATAATCAAGAAGGAGTAAACAAATTAAAGTAAATTAAGATACTTCCCCTTTAAGGAGTTGCTCCCCCCGAGCTAATGCTTCCTTTGAGATTCTATTGTTCCTATGTTTTGAATGTTGTGCCCATATCTCCCCCTGAGTATTTACTCACATATTTTTCCCCCCTTTGACATCAATCAAAAAGGAAAGAGTAATATAATATACAGAAACATAGAGCAATATAATGTAAATACTAAAATGGGTTAGAGCAGTAGAGCCTTCAGCAGAGGCTTAAGTTAGTACAGGCCAAAAATAATTGTCTAAAGTCCACAATGAAAAACAACAAAAAAACATAAGTTGTTTATCACAACAGCACAACCAGAGATGATTAATGACGTCCCAGAAAGTATTTGAGGGTGTTGATCACTTTGGTGCAGAACGAGTCATAGGAGTTTTCAACATCCTTGATGAGCTTGTCCATTTTTTCAGTCATAGAATTGAAGGCCGTAGTTCCATGTCTCCTTGTAGCTCATATGTCTATCCGAAGCTTTATTACTTCTGAACCTGTCTCCTTAGTGACAACTCTGATCTTATCTTCCCGTTCTTTCATTTCCACAAGCAGCAACTTGACTCTATCAAGGTGTTGAATATGTTGAGCGTTCGTAGAGGTAGTCGACTGAGGGACTGGTTGATCAGCATGAACATCAACAGGAGCTAGAGCAATTTCAACCTTGGCTCGCTTAACCCATCCACTTTCACCCAATAAGTATCCCATCATAGAAAATAAAGTTTTATCATAAGTACTAGAGATATGCTTGGGTGTGAAAGGTGCCAAGTCTACCTTCATAACTTCCAGGATATAAGAGATAAGCATACCATAGGGTAGACAAGCAGCAGAAGAGGAAATATCCCTGATTCTCTCAAGCATATACTGACGAATCCATACAAACCAATCAAGATGCTTGTTCTGACCAGGCAGTAGAGGACAAAGATATCTCTAGTGGACAAAGAACTTAGGGACCCAGACCTGGGAAGGAGAGTGGTGGCAATCATGTGGGCCCAAACACGGTGTTCAAACTTCAGATTTTTAGGGCCAATGTCAAGGGGCTATCAGACAAGAAAATTTTTGCTTCTTCAAGAGACACTTCAAAATCTTTGGGCTAAGAATTTTGGACAAACACATCATACCCACTAAATTTGGCAGAAAAAATCTTTTCAAATTGGTAGGAGTCCAACACAATTCTAGTTCCCAAGATCATAGATTCTAAGTCATCCTTATCATTCACAAACAGATTTGCATAAAACATTCTTACAGGTTCTTCATACACAGAATTTCCAAAAGTGTCAAAGAAAAGGGAAATGTGCTGAAAATAAAAAATTGCAGTCACATCACAATGAAGAGATTGCATAGGAGATAGACTTACAAAGAGTCCATAATCCATGGATTTTGACTTACATGACTCAAACTTTGTCGTTTCACTGGGTCCATAGAAGATCAGCTTGTCTTCTGGACCAAAATCCAAGCATTCTACCTTGCCCTTTTTGCATGCAGTCTTTTTGGGTGTTTGCTCCATGGGTCTTTTCCCGGCCTTTTTTCTGGCTGATGGGGTGATTTTTAGATGAGGCACGACTATCATTGTCAATTTTGAGAAGGTCTGAGTCAATGGATGATTCTACATCCATAGGTTCTTCTGTATTGAGAGGTTTTTGAAAACTACGGCTTCGTCTGGTTGCAGAGGAAGGGTTTCTTTTGGCCATGGAGAAATTAGTGGTTTGGTAGAGAATGAGAAGAGTGTTTAGAAGTGGAAGGTTTTTAACAAGAGATTTGAGACAAGTGAAAGGGCGTCTT
Source organism: Nicotiana glauca (assembly GCA_026770625.1). Classification (NCBI taxonomy): domain Eukaryota; kingdom Viridiplantae; phylum Streptophyta; class Magnoliopsida; order Solanales; family Solanaceae; genus Nicotiana; species Nicotiana glauca. The sequence goes on along the minus strand of MU759481.1, from coordinate 9,938 downwards.
GGTTACTAGAAGGGTTAAGTACATACAGAGGTGATGGTTTGAATAACTGCAAGTAATAATTACACCTTCATAGTAAAATTAATTAGTGCAAGGATAATTTAGGAAATAAAATATACTGAAAGCAAGTAAAATAGTTTAACCATTTAAAAAAAATTGGTTTACAAATTTAGAAAAATGCCAATCTTTTTTGGAAAGATGCAAAATCTTTCCTCTAAAATTTTGCGGCAAATAAACTCTAACGTAATATCACCTTTTGCAACATGATCACGAATAAAATGATATTTAATTTCCATATGCTTTGCCCTAGCATGATGCATAATTTTTAGATAAACAGATAGCACTGGTGTTGTCGCAAAAAATAGAAGTAGTAGTAAGACATAAATCATAATCAAAGAGTTGATACATAATCCATAAAACTTGTATACAACAACTTCCAACAGCTAGGTATTCTGCCTCAGTTGTTGAAAGAGTAACATATATTTGTTTCTTGTTGTGCCAAGATACTAAGGCATTTCACAGCAATTGACATGTCCCACTGGTACTTTTTCTATCATTTTTGTCTCCTGCAAAATCAGCATTTGAAAAGCCTCTCAAGTAAAAATTGTAAGTATGATCATACCATAGTCCAAATTCAGTAGTACCAATTAAATATCTAATAATGCGTTTAACCGCAGTCAAATGGTATTCCATAGGAGCTGACTGAAATCTAGCACATTTACATATGCTAAACATAATATCTGGTCGACTAGCAGTTAAATAAAGTAGAGATCCAATCATTCCTCTATACATGGTTTCATCAACCATTTTTCCATTGATGTCATCATCTAGCACAATAGTTGGACTCATAGGAGTTCCAGTAGCCTTAGCATTTTCCATTCCAAACTTTTTGATAAGCTCCTTGGTGTACTTAGTTTGGCTGATGAAAGTTCCTTTAGGAGACTGCTTGATTTGAAGTCCAAGGGAGAAGGTTAGTTCTCCCATCATGCTTATTTCAAATTCACCTTTCATGGAACAAGCAAATTCTTCTCAAAGAACAGTGTTAGGGCTACGATAGATAATATCATCAACGTAAATTTAAGTAATGAGATTACTAGAATTTGATTGCTTAATGAAAAGAGTTGTATCTATGTTACCTCGTTTGAAACCTTGATTTAGAAGAAAAGAACTTAACCTTTCATACCATGCTCACGGAGCTTGTTTGAGACCGTACAAGGCTTTAGTCAGCTTGGATACATGGTTTGGAAAAGTGGCATTTGCAAACCCAGGAGGTTGCTTCACGTAAACTTCTTCAGATATATAACCATTTAGGAATGCACTTTCGACATCCATCTTATACAGTTTGAATCCTTTGTGAGCGGCAAAGGCAAGTAAGATTCGGATGGATTCATGTCTTGCCACCGGTGCAAAGGTCTTATCATAGTTGATTCCTTCTTGTTGAGAGTAACCATGAGCCACTAGTCTTGCTTTATTTCAAACGACTTGGCCTGATTCATCCAATTTATTTCTGAAAACCCATTTAGTCCCAACAATAGAGGAGTTTTGAGGTTTTGGAACATTGTTTTTCTTAAACCGATCTAAGCCTTCTTTCATAGCGTTGATACAATAAGAATCTTTTAGAGCTTCATCAACCTTCTTGGGTTCAATTTGAGAAATGAGAGCTACATGAGACTTGTTCTTTTGTGATCTCCATGTAGTTATTCCTTCTTGTCGATCTCCTATAATGAATTCATGAGGGTATCCAAGTTCGTTCTTCCATTCATTTGGAGTATTTGCTGTAGTGATCTTTTCTTTGTTAGTTGACTAATCTAGTTGAGATAAGTCAAGATCTTCTGGAGGAGCTTCAGCCGGTTGAGTCTGTAGATTAGCGGACTCACTTTGATGACTTTACCTACAATAACAGATTTTGGAGCACAAGAAATTTTCTCATCTTCAGGAACACGTTCATTCCTTGGGCGAGGGCTAATCAATAAAAATAACATGAATAGATTCTTCAATACATAAGGTTATCTTATTAAACTCTGTAAGCTCTACTTGAGGGAGAGTAACCAAGAAATATACCTTCATCACTCTTTGGATCAAACTTACCTAGATTATCTTTACCATTGTTATGAACAAAGCATTTGCATCCGAAAGGGTGGAAGTAGCTCATGTTTTATTGCTACTTCTGCCCAGAAATGATGAGGTAAAGAATTTTCCACTATCATGGTTCTTGCCATATCCTACAAGGTTCTATTTTTCCGTTCTACTCCACCATTCTGTTGAGGAGATCTAGGTGACGAGAAATTACTGGAGATTCCTTGGTCATTGCAAAAATTTTCAAACGCTCTGCTTTCAAACTCTCCTCCATGATCACTCCTGATAGTAGAGATGTAGTAACCCTTCTCACGTTGAACCTTCTTACATAAAACTTCAAATTTTTTTAAGGCATCATCTTTATGACTAAGAAATATAACCCATGTAAATCTAGAGAAGTCATCTATAATAACTAAAGCATATTCCTTACCTCCTATACTAGTAGTTCTAGTGGGGCCAAATAAATCCATATGCAGTAGTTGAAGAGGTTTAGAGGTTGAAACAATATTTTTGACTCTGAAAGAAGATCGAGTTTGTTTTCCTAATTGACATGCATCACAAATATGATCTTTTGAAAAATCCAATTTTGGAAGACCAACAACAAGGTCATGTTTTGAAAGTTTTTGAATGGTATGCATGCTTGCATGCCCAAGTTTTCTATGCCAAACCCAGGGATCTTGTATCATAGAAGTAAGACAAATTTGACCCCCAAAGTTTTCCAAGTTTTTGATAGTATAGGTATTTCTACCCCTATTACCAAAGAGAATGATGTTACCTGATTCAGCTTCTATGAACCAGCCATATTTCTTAAAACGTACCTCATAATCATTGTCACATAGTAGATTGATGCTAAAAAGATTGTAGCCAAGTTCATCTACTAAGTAAACTTCATACACATCACATGTAGAGCTTAAAGGAACCTTTCCAACACCAATAAAATCTCCTTTGGATTTGTCACCAAAAGTAATTGTTCCTCCATCTAGCTTGGTGACTGATTTGAATAATTGTTTGCCACCCGCCATATGTATGGAACACGCGCTGTCGAGGTACCATTTTCGTTTTCGATTCTTCTTGTGGTGTTCCTGCAAAACAAGATTACTTATTTTTAGGTACCCAAGCCTGCTTGGGTCCTGAATGGTTAGATTTTTGAGAGTTAGTTTAACTTGAAGATTTTGGTCTCCAAATCCATCTCCTATTGTTTTTGAACCTGCAGTGATTTAAGGTGTGACCTCTTTTACCACAGTAGGTTCAAGATGAGCTGTTGAAGTTGCTAGACTTATTTTCAGTTCTAATTCTGTTCCTACAATTGTTAGTGTTATGACCATTTTACCACAAAAGGAACATGCTATTTTCTTTCTAATAGGAACGTTCTGATCAGTCTTGACTGAGCTAGAACTTGAGGTTCTTTGTAGACCATTCAATTGAAGCCTGAGTTCATTTACTTCTTCTTGAAGTATATCACATTCAATTTCGCATACTTCTAGTTTCACGGCCCAATCCTTCTTCTCTCTTTTTCTTTCTCTCTTGAATTTTTTGAGTTCATTTACTACTCTTTCTATGTCTGCAAGAGCAATATCAACAAATCCTTGAAGTTCATAACAATTTTGACATAAGGGAGTATGTACCTCACTAGTTCCTTCATCCAACGGTGAATGATGTCTTCTTGAATCATCTTCTTCATTGTTGCTGTCTGCCATTAGTCCAAGTTCCTCTAATTCTTCATCATCGCTTACAGCCATAAAGCACATTTTGGAAATTTCCTCGTGATCAGATTCCTCCTCATCACTCCATGCTCCAAAAGCTTTCTTCTTTTGCATGCTTCTGCTAAGCTATCTTTTTAATTTAGGACAATCAGCTTGAACGTGTTCGAATTTTCCACATTCGTAACATCTTCCATTATTTTATCTGTTTCATTGCTCGCCCTTCCTTTTCTAAAATTAGACTTACCTCTTCTATAGTTTATGTTTCTTCTCATTATGTTGGTCACAACTTGCGAGAGCATTGCAATGTTTTCATCTTGTTCTCCTCCTTCTACTTTATCTTCATTTTCTGGTTCAGCTATAGTTGCCTTAAAAGCAACAGTTTCCTTTTTCTCTTGAATTTTTCTATCAAGATGAGTTTTCTCAAAAGCAATCAAGTCACCTCTGAGTTCATCATAGGAGATTTTTTCCAGATCTTGACATTCCAAAGCGATGACCTTTGGTTGCCAGATTGTAGGTAGGCTTCTGAGATCTTTCTAACCTGTTCGCCACTTTTAATAGGTCTTACAAATGATTTGAGGTCTCCAAGGATTTTTCTGAACTTGAAAAAAATTTCTTCAACAGATTCTCCATCCTTCATTTGAAATAATTCATATTCCCGAATCAGGAGATTTATTCTAGTCTCTTTCACCTTGTTGGTTCCTTCATAAGTGACTTCCATTTTATCCCACATTTCTTTTGGTGTCTTACAACTGGATATTTTTTCATATTCTTCTCCAGTGAAAGTATTGTACAATAGATTTTTTGCTTTTACATTGACAGTGATAACAACAGCTTGTTCATCAGTGTAATCGTCCAAATCCATAGGATCAGTTGATATGATGACTTGACTGTCTGCATCCTTCTTGGGAGAAATTGGAAAGTTTCCCTTTTTTATCACACGCCATAATTTGATGTCATATGACATGGTATATTTTCCATGCGAACTTTCCAATGAGAAAAATGATGACCATTGAAGTAAGGGGGTCGAACCTGAGAGGTTCCTTCTTAAAAGAGATCTTTTTCTCACTAGCGGTAAAGCAAAGATTGTGAGCATTGCTCTGATACCATTGAAAGCACAGGGGGAGGGGGGGTGAATTGTTGACTAATTAAAATTGGTCGACTAATATAAGTATTAGTTGACTAACCACAAGACAAAAAGAGTGAAAACAGTAAAGAGAAATACTAAGGCACATACGATTTATACTGGTTCGGTACCGTTATGGTACTTAAACCCAGTTTTTCTTGGGTCACAAGGGTTCCCTTAAGATCTTGGAACAAAGTTATAATATTGATGGTTTTTTCGCGTTTACCACCAACGTACAGTATCAACACTTGAGTTCTAATCAGTTGAAACAACTTTATTTTGTACTGTAGAAGTATCTATCTTTTGAGACATTGATAACTTAGAATTACAGTGTTTGAACTAAGAAGTAGACAGATCTAGAGTACAATTTGCTTAGTTGCATGGTATTCTTCTTGAGAGATCAACCTTCTTAGAAGAAAAGATCCGTTGATTCCTTTTCGTAATTGGAGGCACAAGATCTTTAATTAAGGTATTTGACTCAAGGGGTGCTTCTTCCAATCTTGCTCTTTGACTGGCCCGGATTCGAATGTGACCTTCCTTGTCATAGCTGAATTCAAGGAGAGATTAATTCGCAAGCGCAATCTTTTATGATTGGCATTCTGAGTTCCCTTGATTGAGGACGAGTCAATCTTCTTCTTGATTGATCATTAATGCAGTAACGTAATCTTCATTCTTTCTTTATTTTGAATCCAGTAGCAATCATGCTGAGCATCTTCATTCTTTCCTTATTGTTTGTCCTGTAAATATAACATAAGATAATATAGTCATAATCGAAACTTAAACGTAAACCTATCAGTAAATAAGTTATACAGGAATTATAATACAAAGATTAAATTATGATAAAATTATTTCATCATATACTTTTATCTCTATATGTTTGGTTGTTTGGTTCATTGGGGTATATGAATAATACTTCCGTAAAAATAGGGCAGTTTTGATGAAAAAAATATTTTATATTCATGATGGATCTGAAGAAAGGGTGTGGTATAGATAACTATCATAATGCAAGCATTAGTGGCAGCTTTCGCGTAGGGGCGGATGCAACATATAACTACTGGGTTTAATTGAACCCAAATTCGACGCAGAGCATAAATTTATGTGTAAGTAATCACTAAAGTTGTAATAAACAGAAGATATGAACCCATAACTTTAAATGTTGGATCCATAGAACTAAAATTCTTGATCCGCCTTTGCTTCTACGGTTCGAACCCATAATTTATAGGTCGCACGAAGAGAATTTTATTGTTGCTCCAAGTGAGTATATGAAATATACAGGGTGTAATATAAATATTAAAATATTTCAGATATTTATTATAATATTACATGGAGACAAATTTAAATGGAGGGACATGGATGGTGAAAATTTATAAAGATAACTACCTTGAGATTGAGCCATCTATTCTTCTCATATTTGGAATATTCGGCTATATACTTAAAGATAATATTAGCTCAACAAAAGCCCCTTTCCTCAAAAGTAAGGAAAAAGAAGAAAAGCAATATTTTTATTTGCAACTTCTTGTTAAATACACTTTCGTTACAAGCCAGGTTAAAGTTAGTTCCTCATATTGGATAAGGCTAATTTTAATTCAATTGGTTATAACGTGATATGAAGTCTGAAATATTCTGATTAATTATAGAAGAATATAATGGTATTGATTTTTTTCCTTTTGTTTGCAACTTGCGAGGAAGATGTATATACTGGCCTAGATTTGTCAGGATTAAATTTTAATTTGTCAGTCTTGTAAAATATGGGAAATATTCCTTTACGTAACTTTTTCCACAAATATTTTTTTCCTTAACTTTTTCCTGAAAATATTAGAGTTGAAAAGTTATGCAAAAAATTCTCAAAAGAGGAAGTGGGAGAAGGTGGAGGAAAGAAAGAAAGGATACCAGAAAACTATGAGCATAATCATGACTTATAAATTGGGCGTTTCATGTGTTCTCTTTCTTACCTTTTAAGTGTTCAATTCTTGTAATAACACTTTGCATTTTTTTAAACCCTCCCAAATTAGGAGGACCTATAGTGTTTCCACACTTTCCCTCCAGCGTGACTCAATCCCAGGACCTAACGGTCGTAGGTGGAGGTGCTTACCAACTGAGCAAGCCTCACTTGCATTAGATTTTGTAAAGTAGGTATAATTGGAAAAAGAAAAAGGAAAACTTTCAATGTTGGTCCCTAGAATATTGATAAATTTCAATTTTTGTTCTCATGTCATTCAAAAACATTTGAGAATATTTGGATGGATACGTGGGCATATAAGAAGACCTAAGATTACGAACAAAAATATACTGAACAAGGCGAGAGTGGCCTCCATGGTAGACAAGATACGGAAAGCGAGGATAGTGAGGAAGTGCAAAAGGTTGGCAATGTTAGATCTAAGGCGAGGTAGAGGTAGACCGAGCTAGGAAGAGTTGATGAGAGGTGATTAATTAGACAGAACATGATACATTTCCAGCTCACTAAGACCATGACCCTAGATAGGAGATCATGGAGGTTGAGGATAAGGGTAGAATGTTAGTAGGTAATTATCGACGCCCCATTTTTTCCTAAAGCGGAATCGGGTTCACGATATTCGGGAAGACAACTCTTTTCCCACTTTGGAAATTGGGTTTTTGAGAGTTTATAGAGTCGCCACCTAATGATTATAGTGCATTAGGACACTTTTAAAAAAAAAAGAACTAAAGATGAAAACCAGAGTTTGGGTAAGGGCTTGAAATTATCTCGAGGGGAAGGTGTTAGGTACCCCTCAAGATCCACTAGTGTGGTTCCCGGTCATGCTACAATTGTGACTTTAAATGCAAATGTAAACAAGCAAGCATTACAAATATGGGAAAATTATTACAAATAAGAGTGTGAAAAGGATTTAAAGATGCTGAAATTTAGAGGATAACAATTTTGTAATTTAAGAAGAGATACGCAATGAGAGGAGAAATCAAATAAGTGACACAAATAACTTAAGGAAATAAACAAAAGATGGAAGTTCGAAAAGTTTTGTACAACTTTTGAAAAATCTGAGAATAATAACTAATAAGGAAGGAGGGGGGGTCCTAGGCTTATACATTATATGGATCATTCGCACAAAATTGGTACTTAATTGTACGCGAAGTGTTATTGTGTAATCATCATCTCCATGTCTACCCTTCCCACCCCGTTAAGGTTCTAAAGCGCGGAACGGTATCGTTTACTTACCGCATGCTACTACCCGTCCCAATCCTATCAGTCCCAGGGTATTAGGACTTCTAATCCTGAAGGGGAAAGAAAGAGATGGAGTCCTTTATGGAGTTTAAAGGATAAAATTCTAATCGACATTCAAAACAAGTAGCAAGTAAAAGGGGATAACAAACAATCATACAAGGCTCAAATTAACCCCAGAAATCAAACAATCATTTAGCTTAGCATGCCTTAACAAATACTGGTTTGGTCTTAGATTAGATTTAAGCAGCGAGCGGACTGGCCTAACACATATATTTAGACAGAAAATCTGCATTAGGCAACTCGGATATAGTTGTCGGATATTAAGGCATTTGACACGGGTTGTTATAAGAAAGTACTGATTTTTAAAAGGTAACTAATGCAGAAGTGTTTTTAAAGAAAATGGGGGCTGCAGACTTAGGACAACATTTAAAAAAAATGAATTTCAAAAAAGGGATCGGAGGATTGTTTCAATTGTACATGCAGAAAGAGTAGTTGTTGAAATCCAGAAGAGACAGAACTTTAAAAAAAAAAAGTAAACTGCGGAGCTGATTTAAACAACGAGTTCAGGGATTGTTTTGAAATGGAATGCATTTAGGCAGAATATTAGAGAAGCCGTGTTAGAAAAGATATGAAAATTTGAAGAACTTGATTTTTGGGACAAATGCACATCGGTTTAAAAGAGTTTTATTAAAGGTTAAAGTTTTGAAAATGTTACTAAGTCAGACGTCTAAGAACCAATTAACCAATTATTATTGCTTTTAAAAAAAAAAGCCAAACGAGTTTGATGCAAAATCTTATAGGCATGATATCTATGTTATTGATTTTAGCATTTGTTAATGAACTTGTGAAAAGATGCTTGTTTAATTAACTCTAAAATTTGCCTAATAAATATGTGTATCCTATAGGCATGACATCTATTAATTTTCAGGAAATTTTATACTCATATAGGCAGGATCTCATGATGCATAGTTACAGAATATGAGGACTAAATCCTATAAATATGCTTTCTAGGTGAGTTAAGCATTAAATCCTATAGGCATGGTCTCTATGTGATTGAATCGGTATTAGAGCTCCTATAGGCAGGATTTATAGTTTGATAAAATAAATCCTAAGTCATGATTTCTACCTTTGGATGCAAGAAAAATAAAGACCCCTCCCACACCCTTTTACTATAATCCCCGAGTTTCATACAAATTTTTTACAAACCAATGGATCAAACTGGAAATTAAAAGATACATCAAAAGCTAACAGCTAGATCCGAGCAGCTTAATTCAGCCTTAATGTCCAATAACATGTATTTAACCAACTCCGGAATCCATATTTCCAAAGCCTTCTCTTTATCCAAAGTGTTTCAAAGTTCCAAGGAATCTCAGGGATTCCAGGCATTGCTTACACCCAGGATATTATCAGAATTAGGATAGTGCAGTGTGGAGAGCCTGCTCTCAGGCATCCAAGTTCAGAGGGAGCTCAGGGGTCCCAAAGTATGGCTTGCAAGTGAGGGATAGAACTTATAACTAGGAATAATTGCAGAGTGAACGGGAATTGTGGAGCCATGACAGGTGGTAGTCATACCTAGCCATAAAGTAGGCTGGCACACCCCTGACCATTTGTTTGGTTACACAAGTTAGGAGCAGACCTTTTGAAGGTCAGGCCAAAGTCTGGATAGTGATTAGGACACTATCAGACCCAGGTCAGGGCTCAAGCACATAAAAGGGGAAAGGGAGTGGGAATTGATTGAGTTAGGGATTTAAAGAACCCAGTTCAGGATCATAGACAACAATATTGGAGTGCTGCTATGCCCTGAACAATAACTCACATACAAAAGGGGTGGGGGGGGGGGGGG
>MDKF010207911.1:0-16539 GCA_026770625.1 Nicotiana glauca | reverse complement strand
AACAGACTATATCCAATATGTTCCCAAGGGCCATCGCTATCAGATACATGCACATATGATAAAGGTGCCTCCAAACGAGCTTACTGCAACAAGCTCACCGTGGCCATTCACCGCATGGGGGATGGACTTCATTGGACGTATCGAGCCTACTGTATCTAACGGGCACAGGTTTATCCTGGTGGCAATTGATTATTTTACCAAATGGGTTGAAGCAGCGTCATACAAAGCAGTGACTAAGAAAGTTGTGACAGATTTCGTCTATGACCGTATTGTTTGCCGATTCGGAATTCCAGAATCAATCATTACAGATAATGGTTCCAATCTCAACAGCGACTTGATGAAAGAAATGTGTGAGGCATTCAAGATCAAACACAAGAACTCTACAACCTACAAGCCTTAAATGAATAGAGCTATAGAGGCATCTAACAAGAATATCAAGAAGATACTAAGGAAGATGGTTAAAAGTCACAAATAATGGCATGAGAAGTTATCATTCGACTTGTTGGGATACTGCACCAAACTCCGCACATTGACCGAAGCAACTCCCTACATGCTGGTTTATGGTACAGAAGCGGTTATCCCCACTGAGGTAGAAATTTCTTCCTTGAGGATCATACAAGAAGCAGAGTTGGACGACGCAGAATGGGTAAAGGGTCGCTACGAGTAGTTAGCCCTTATAGATGGGAAAAGGATGAATGCAGTTTGCCATGGCCAATTGTACCGGAACAAGATGTCCAGAGCCTTCAACAAAAGAGTTAAGCCAAGGAAGTTTACACCGGGGCATTTGGTGTTAAAGAAAATATTCCCACATCAAGATGTAGCTAAGGGAAAATTCTCTCCCAACTAGCAAGGTCCGTACATGTTTCACCGGGTTCTAACTGGAGGAGCCCTTATTTTTGCAGAAATGGACGGAGAAGTCAGCCAAAGCCAATCAACTCAGGACGGTATTATGTGTGATTACCTATGATTTCTTTATGAGGTAATTTGAACTATGCCTGAACTGATTCCCGTTTAAAAGGGGATACGTAGGCAGCCCTGTGGGTTCGATCACAATATAATAAAAATTTCATTTCCCCCCTACTATTGGAACTGGGGCAGAATTTTGAGGAGGACCCTCAAAATTCCGAAGTCAGTCTTCAGCCACTCATCGCCAAGGATGTCACCTCAGTAAACTGGGGCAGAATTTTGAGGTGGACCCTCAAAATTCTGGAGTTGATTCTTCAGTCATCCAGCGCAGCCGCCAAAAGTGCCAGCCCAGTAAACTGGGGCAGAATTTTGAGGAGGACCCTCAAAATTCTGGAGCGGGAGAGGTTGCAATGTCTCAAACTGCGTCACAGTCATTGGTTCAGGTAAAAAAAACTATTTTTTTTTACTTATGATATGTTTACTAAATCATGCATAACTATTGTCCGAACTGTAGCTATTTAGCAACGCTACCCCGATGATATGCAATGCCAGGATTCAAGGGAAAATGAACTAACCTTTCCCCCTACTTACAAAACTCACAATTTTCTTTGGATGCAGGCACCCAAGTCACAAAATTACCAAATATATTATGCAATCGCATTGAACCGTCACACATATTTGCATTTCCTATCCCCACGCAATATAAGATTCGGCTACCAACTATCAGCTATGAATTTTTACTTATATTCACTTTTATCTCATTGCATGAGGCTACCTTCCTGTCTCCCGAGACTAAGCATTGTCTCCATCTGCATTATCTGCATTGTATACGGCTACGTTTCTGCCTTCTGAGATTAAGTGTTGTCTCCATCTGCATTATCTGCATTGCATAAGGCTACCTTTCTGCCTTCCGAGACTAAGCATTGTCTACATCTGCATTATCTGCATTGCATAAGGCTACCTTTCTGCCTTCTGAGACTAAGCGTTGTCTCCATCTGCATTATCTGCATTGCATAAGGCTACCTTTCTGCCTTCCGAGACTAAGCGTTGTCTACATCTACATTATCTGAATTGCATAAGGCTACCTTTCTGCCTTCTGAGACTAAGCGTTGTCTCTATCTGCATTTCCTGCATTGCATAAGGCTACCTTTCTTCCTTCCAAGACTAAGTGTTGTCTCCATCTGCATCATCTGCATTGCATAAGGCTACCTTTCTGCTTCCGAGACTAATCGTTGTCTCCATCTGCATTATATGCATTGCATAAGGCTACCTTTCTGCCTTCCGAGACTAAGCGCTGTCACCATCTGCATTTCCTGCAATGCATAAGGCAACCTTTCTACCTTCCAAACTAACCATTGTCTCTATCTATATTTCCTGCATTGCATAAGGCTACCTTTCTGCCTTCCGAGACTAAGAGTTGTCTCCATCTACATTATCTGCATTGTATAAGGCTACCTTTATGCCTTCCGAGACTAAGTGTTGTCTCCATCTGCATTTCCTGCATTGCATAAGGCTATGTTTTTGCCTTCCGAGACTAAGCGTTGTCTCCATCTGCATTACCTGCATTGCATAAGGCTACCTTTCTACCTTTCAAGACTAAGCGTTTTCTCCATATGCATTTCCTTCATTGCATAAGGCTACCTTTCTAGCTTCCGAGGTTAAGCTCTACCTCCACCTGCATGATTGAAACACCGCCACTTTATTTTTCTCGCATGGCTGAAATATCGCCACCTCACATCTTGCAATCGGCTGAAATATCGCCAAACTTTATTTTAATTCTACATTGGCTGAAAGATCGACATTACTCATACCTTCTGTCAACTGAAATATTACTATTTACGCTACTTGCTTCGGTTGAAACATCGACCGCTTTATTTAAAGTTCTGTCGGCTGAAATATCGCCATTTACGTTCTTTGCATCGGCTGAAATATCTCCATTTATGCTTTGCATCGGCTGAAATATCTCCATTTACACTTTTGCATCGGCTGAAATACTGCCAAATCTTGTATTTCATGGGTTGAAATATCGCCAAACTGTCCGAAGGCATCATTGTTCGGAGGCATCATCCTTCAAAGCCCGAGAACACCATGCCATAGCCCGAGGACCCCACTTTATACCCTGTACATCATTATTCAAAGGAATCATGGTTCAGAGGCACCATTATCATAGCCCGAGAACATCATTTCGTAGCCTGTGAATCCTTTAATTTTGCGCTTCATTGCCCAGGACATCATGGTCCGAGGACGTCATCCTAACCACCCAAGACAGCATTCGTGGTCTAACGGAAACTTGCATCATGTTTAAGTTTATGCACAATATACGCCTATATTGCTCACTTGCAAGTACACTGGCTAGCAATGGCCGTCTGAGTAGGAGCAATCCCGCTCCAGGCCCCATCGGCGATCAAGTTTCAGATACCTCTTGCCCCATAAATATCGTGCCCATCTTTTTCGAATCACCATCAACATGTTCCGTCAATGGTTCCTGCACTACATTCGGCCTGATTCCTGTAAAACCAGGGATATATAGGTAGCTCAGAAACCAGAGCTCGGTTAAGTGCTTTTCAAATCGTCGCTTCCGGTCAAACTTGGCCATCATATCTTTACCTAACAACACTTTCATCCTTCCCGGGTAAAGAGGGGCAGCTGTTGATACCCAAATTTTCCCTAAGTATTTCTTATACCTAAATATTTTTAAAATAGCATATTGGTGCATATATAAGCACATTCAAGAGTTTTGACTTTTTTAATGATTTTTTAAAACTAATTTATTGCGTATTTTACACAACAAAATCCAATAATTATTCCCAATATTATCATCTTGGTGAATAATTCATTGTATTTTCACATTTACACCTAAATATAATTAAAGTAATTTTTGCATATTTTTTATAAATTTGTTTGGTATTTTAAAGCTAAATTGCATATAATTACAATTATAGTCTATGTTGTGATTTATGACATTTTTACGTTTATAAAATTAATTCCAGTATTTTTTAATTAATATTTATATAATTCTTATTTACCCAGTAAGTTGAATTTATTTTTAAAATAAGTACTACTATTTTTACAAAATTAAAAGGGAAAAATTGGCTATTTATGAATTGGCCTCTATTGCATTTCTATTATAGCCAATTTGGTACTCCATTTTAGCTCCAATTTAAAACCCAATTACCCAACCCAATTAACACGCCTACCCGACCCATACCTTTTTCCTATCATACCCAAACCCGTTCCCCATTTAAACCGTTTAATCCCAGCCGTTGATCCTTTAGATCAACTGCTCCCCTCTTCACTTTCCTTTTTTTAATTCAAATGTCCCTAAAAGCCTCCTTCATTTTTTTCGACCGCCCCTCTGAATCCTCTCCTTTCTCAACTCCCTCTCAACTTACCTCAAACCCTAGCCGCTGCCTCTCATCGAAGCCCTAATCTATGGCTTTTCAGGCTCATCGGAGGCCTATACTAGCCTTTCATGGCTTCTGCATGCTCACTTCTAAAGGTCCAATGACTAGCTTTTGAAGGGTTCCGACCAATACTTTTGTTCGATAACTGTTCTCCGATCTTCTTCAACCTTTCTCCGGCCAATCATGGCTATTCGAGTTCGATCTTCAACTTCTCTACTCAGATCGATAGTTTCCAAAGGCTATCACAAAAAAAAACAACAAAAGTAAACTAACAACCATGTTTATAAAAAAATCATATACATACAAAACGTGCCAATAAACTAGAGAAAAGCTAAAGTTCCAGTACCTTTGCAACAACACTCCTCAACTTCTCAACTTTATCATTCAACAGATTAATGCGCAACGAAGGATCATAACTTGGGTTAGGCTGTCGATCCATATTATGAGGAAAAGGTCGTTTAGACTATTGCTCCATATTCTAAGGATAAGTTCGTTTAGACTATTGCTCCATATTCTGAGTACAAGGTGGAGATGCATCGATAGAATCATCCGTGTGAAAGGCAGGCACCTCTCCTGATGCAACATCATCGGCATTAACTTCAAAAAGCGTGCGATGTTCAGAGTTGACATCTCTTCGTGAATAGGGGAAATTGTCCTATAGTTCAACTACTAGAAGAAAAACTGGATTACAATAGTAGAAAAAGGAAATCGTGAAATATTCATAAGTATAAATACTTACAGAAAAACTGAAATCATATATGAAGAAGTATTATGGTACAAAGTATTTACCTTGTCGATACTAGACATGATAACTCTGCAAATGAAATCTGCATATGTTGGAGTTTTAGTGACTTTCTAATTAAGAATGTGTGGCACATTTGTGCCAACGCGAACAACTAGATGTTTTTCAACCATAGAGCAGCACTCAAAAAAATAAATTTGTAATGCAAATGGCAAACCTCCAATCCTATACATTGTCAAATAGTTACACTGTCTATCCCTCATTGTCTTTAAAATATCTTCAAATGACTTTTTTCCACAAGTATACGTTTGATATGGACCACTTTTAATGATATAAAAATCATCTTTGTTGATACCATGATTATTGGCATCTGAGAATGTGAAATGATGGACAAACACCATCATGGCCATCTTGAATGTATCTTCGTCCGACTTCCAGTCTTTTTTCTTGAAGCGATCAAGAAGCTGCCACCTCGCTATAGCATTTTTTCCATCTCCTGGAAAATACTCCTTTAGCAACCTATTTACATCTAGGATGTCATAGACAGTGGTGTCTTCTTCTACACTTCAAACCAATGATAACAACAAACTCTCCAATGCCAAAACACAGCAAACAACTATTGATTTTCACCCACAACTCCCTTTCCCGTCGTGGGGCGACTTCCCTCAATAGTATTCAATGAATAAGTTGATTTTGAATTTTAAATTGAGGGAGGTCCAAGAAGTACCCAAAACAACTAGCACAGAATATTTGAAGTTGCGTGTCAGTCTAACATTGCTTTAAAATGCTCACAATATCAGTCTCGGTATGAGAGCTAATCCTATTATGGACATGATCAACTGGTTGTATATAGAAGTCTCCAACCTTGCATATGAAAAAATAACAAGAAAGAGATCAAGAACAAAAACTATACTAAAATATTGTATAAACATGTGTGAATCAGTGTAGCAGTACTTGTATAAAGATTTATAAACAGTAGTATAACTTTGTATGAAATTTTATAAGCATGTATAAAATTAATAGCAACACAGGGAATACCTTCAGCTTAGGTTTGCTCTCATTCAATTTAAAGCGAATAGCAAACATTGTTCTTCGGATATGCAATCAAGACCACTCTCACAATTGTCCTTGATCTTTCTCTTTTTCGGTTTAACACTGGGGCCTACATCATTTTCACTAACCAAATCAACTTTCAACTTTTCTTTTGATTTTTCAGGTCTCCCATATCCTTAGGCCTTATTCTAACAATGTTAATCGGAGTAGGAGTATTACTCATTTGAGAACATGTCATTCGACTGCTCTCTTGTTGTATCTTTTTTGTAGGACCAGGAGAATCAAAATCATCATCAGCGGGAGCCTGGACATGCGTATTCGCTTCAGTATCAGGGATTGAGGGTAAGTCCCTCAATTATTTAACTGGAGTAGGTGTATTCTTCGTTTGCAAACGAGTCATTCGACTGCTCTCTTGTTGCGAGTTTTTTGAAGGAGCAGGAGACTCAAAATCATTATCATCTGGGGCCTGGACATGCACATTAGCTTCAGAATCAGAGCTTGAGGGAAAGTCCCTCAACCTTTTTGCAAAATCAAACTTAAAGCCTTTTCCAGCAATCTTCATTTTGCTTTTAGAAGCAGGTATTTTTTAACGCATTTCTATAATAAAACAAACAAAGCTTTAACAAAAGTGAAGAAAAGAGAAGGAAAACACAAAAATCAAACCAAAAATAAAGGCCATGAACACAAAGTAAAGGCCAATTTTTCCAAATTGTAACAAAACTCAAAAAATAAAAAATTATACCCTAAAAGTCAAAATAACAAAGCATACAAACTGAAACATCAAGTTTTGGCCTAGAACGAAGATAGAAGGAACACAAAATCAAATGAAAAATTTTCCACAAATAGTGATAGCTGAAGTTGGTCTTGTAACCACGTGTCAAACCTTGGGCTAAAGGGACAACAGATAACTGGGCTAAGTCACCAGTACCTTAAAATTCCAGAAATACCCCTGAGTGTGCAAGCACATAACTGGAAGCTCCTCAAAATGTCCCTTATTATAGTGTGTATATATACACATATAAACAACATTGTAAAGTAAATATTCATAATAAGAAAAGCAAAAAAATTAAAAATAAAACAAAATTTAATATCAAAACTGTGGTAAAAGCATAAAATGAAAAACATTTACCTGAAAATAAGAGTGAAAGCTCAAAAAAGTACTTGAGAACCAATAATGGAGGACGGTTGCCTTCGTCTATGAGAAAAATGTGAGGAGCAGAGAGAGAAAAAGAAAGAGAGAAATTGAAATTTAAAAGCGAAAACAGTTGTTTTAATATTTGTTGGCTACCGGGTGAAAACTTAATTTCAAAACATATACAACTTGGGCTAAACCATGTAAGGTCCTCAAATGTGGGCTATTTTCGAATGGGCTGCATGACCCAAGTGATATATGATGTAATTTCTTCTTTATTATTTATACTCTTCTTCATAATCGCTAGGAGCATGTTTAGGCCGTCAACGCCTGGGTAGGCAAACCTTAGGTCTTGTATTTTATTTTATTTGAGGTAAGAGGTCGTTCCTTTTAGTTCATACTCAGGGAATGCCCCCATAAATTTTGTACATATTTTTAAAAAGGGAATGCCGCGAAGTGAATCTAAAAGGAAGCCGAGGCATCATCAAGGGAGCATTAGACTAGCGTAGTATATAACTTTTGGCACTTATTATTTTTATTTTTCTTTTATTAGGTGGACATCCTCGAACCTCTTGTGTGATTATTTTTCTTTCGTGTGTTTTTTTTCTTCAGTTTGAGTATCCTTTAAAGCTAACTATATCAATTATGCAACCGTACTACTTACGACACTCGTGGAATACCTAACACTTTCCCCTTGAGTCAAATGAATCCCCTTTCTTGGAATCTCTGGTGCATTTCGTTTTAGAATCAAAATGTGTTTTCGAAGGAAAATTCTTACTTTAAAAATAGTGACCTGGCACACCAAATTAAATATCGGGTAACGACTCTAAAAAATCCTTCGAAACACAATATTTTGTCACTTTCTAAATGATAATCCTTTTGAGCTTAAAATCACTTTAATATTATAAAGAGGGTTAGTTAAGGTTAAAAAAGGATGTGACAATACTGAAGAACTATTACTAGTCTTTCACCATCAATGAATTGCCTTAACTCTGCTGTACCTGACTTGGTGCCTGTCACGATCCGAAATTCTCACCTTCGGGATCGCGATGACGCTTGACATTCCATTTTCTAGGCAAGGAAATGTTAGAGTAATTATTTACCAAATTTTAACCACTTCGAATAATTTAACTAATTGAACATAAATGAAGTCCAAAATAAAATACAAAGAAGCGTAATAACCAAATATCTAGTACAACCAGGATCTAGAGCCACAAGTACAAAAACTTTTAGAGTTTCTACAATCAGAGTTTGAAATAAGTATAACTGTCGCAAATGAAAGGAACAGTAAATAGGGAATGAGGAAGGGGACTTCAAGGTCTGCAAACCCAGCAGATCTACGTTGAGTCTCCAAAAGCTAATACGAGCTGATCCACCTCATGTACAGCTGGGACCTGTACCAAAATCCGCACAAGAAGTACAAAGTGCAGTATGAGTACAACCGACCTAATTTACTCAGTTAAGTGTCGATCCTAACCTCAATGAAGTACAGACGAGGCTATGACAGGACACCCACATAATTAAACTTGTACAGATGAAAATATATGTACAACATAACAACAAATAAAGATTAAACATGTATATTGTGAGGGACGTGCGAAAGGAGGAATAAGATACGGTAACTACAAGAAGGAATGATAAGAAGAAACAATCAATAAACTTTCAACCAATAAAATGAATAAAAGTAATGGATAGTACTGCATGACATCACTTTTTGAGCTTTTACTATCAGCCTTACCATGAAATAGTAATAATGGCATGGCATCACCTTTCCTGTTTTTACTCTTAATCTATCCATAAAAAGATAAATATGCCACGGCATCACCCTTCGTGCTTTTACTCTCAATTTTATAAGGAAACAATAGAATGACACAACATCACCCTTCGTGCTTTACCACCCTTCCTCACTATGTATTAATCAATAATTGAAAGAACACTCCGCATGACACAACCATTCGTGCTTTACCACTCTCCCTTACTATGTAACAATGAACATATAACAATAGGGAGATAGAATAAGCAAGAACGAGTCTACGTCAACAATGGTTTCACAATACCAACCTTAACTTCAGAAACAATACTCAATTATCACAATTAACTCACAAATGCGGAAAGAATGATCAATTTAGTACTAAACTAGTCTAAGCATGGATATTATGATAAAAAAAGGGAGTAAATTACAAATAACAAGTCCCACGAGCATGCTTTAACCCAAAAACAACACATAAGTACTCGTCACCTCACATATACGTTTGTACCCAACCCATAAAAATGTAGCAAATAGGAAAACAGGTCCAAATCCCTCAAGTCAAGGTTAACTAAAACACTTACCTTGCGCCAAAATTCAACTAAAAGCTCAACCACGACTTTGCCTTTCGAACAAGTCGCCGAATCAACCAAATCTAGCAAATTATCAATCAAATGATTCAAAATAAGCCTTAGGAACTACCCATGAATGCAACAGATTCAATTTATGTCATCATTGAAAAAGTTAACAAAAGTCAACCCACGGGCCCGCTTGATCCAAACCCGAAATTCGGACCAAAGACCGATTACCCATTCTCTCCCGAGCTCGATTATATAATTTGTTTCAAAATCTGACCTCCATTTGAAGTCTGAATTCTAATTTTACAAATATTCCTAATTCTACACAAATCCCCAATTTGTACTATGAAAATTTTAGATTTTTGGTTGAAGTCTTACGAAATGTAATAGGTAATTGAAAGAAAATAGCTTAGAATCACTTACTATAGAATTGGGGAAGAAGAGATCTTAAAAAAATTGCTTGTTTCTAGGTTGGAAAATTTGAACGAATGAGGAACATACCATCTAACTTAGCTTTTTACCAAGCGCAGATGTCGCAAATGTGATCTGGGATGCAATGGCGAACCCCACAAATGCAAGATTTCCTTCGCGAATATGAAGTCCCCATATTTCTGCTATCATCGCATTTGCGATGATTTGTTCGCAAATGCAAACTGGTCCTTACCGCAAATGCGACCCAATTGATCGCAAATGCGAACAAGCTTCCCATAGTCCCCATCGCAAATGCGAACAATTTGGTCACAGATGCAAACCTGCCTCTTTCGTAATTGCAGTAGAGTACTCGCAATTGCGAAAACCAATCCCCCAGCCCATGCTCGCAAATGCGGTGATTACTTCAAAAATAAAAAGCTCGCAATTGCAAGCCAGACCACGCAAATGAGAGATCTGCAGCATACAGCAGAAACTCAATGCGTAACCTATCTATCTAAGTCAAAAGTCACTCCGTAGCCTATCCGAAATTCACCCCAGCCTCGGGTTCCAAACCAAACATGTACACAAGTACAAAAATATCATACGAACTCACTCGTGTGATCAAATCGCTAAAGTGACATTTAGAATTTTGAATTAGACACCAAATCAAATAAAATTTTCAATAAGACTTTAGAATTTCTATTTTAGCACTCGAACGTCCGAATCGTGTCAAACCAACTCTGTTTTCACCAAATTATGCAGAAAAGTATAAATATAGTAACGAACCTATACTAAGCTCCGAAACCAAAATCCGGACACATTAGCAATAAAGTCAAACCTTAGTGAAATCTTTAATTTTATTAAGAGCTAGTTTGGATTGGCTAAAAAATGGCTTTTAAGCACAAGACACTTTTAAGTGCTGGAACTTATTTTATAAATAAGCAGTTACCTGTCTGGATAAAAGTGTTGAAACTTAAAAAAAGTTATTTACGTGTTTGGTAAATAAGTGCTGGTAAGCACTTTTTTCTGTTAAAAAGACAAAAATATCACATAAAATCAAGAACTTATATCTTCCTCTTGCTTATAATGTAACAATCTGCCAAACCTCGATTTCTATAAGTTGATCATAACCAAACATATAACTTGCAAAAAGATTGTTACCATATTAATTTTTTAAATGTAAAGCCTTAAAACCATATCTTGGAGTAGTTGGATGTCTTAGGATGAAGAACAAGGAAAGTTTTGGAGTAGGTTGGGAAAGAAGAGCAGAAACTGTCGAAGATGACGGAGAAGAACAAACACTATCGAAGGTGAAGGAGAATAAAAGGAAAGAAGATGAACAGAAAGTGGGAGTAGTTGGATCTTTTAGGATTAATTAGATGAGGGTAGCTTTGGGATTAGTAAAAGTAATAAGGGATAAGTAAGTAATTTTGTTGGTAAAAATAAGATGGCTTTTAACCAAAAAACAGAGAAGTTATGATATCCTAACTTGTGCCTTTTAGCTTTTTTTAATCATTTTTTAACTTTTTTTAAGTCGTTTTCTTTTTTGCCAAACACTCCAAACATCTGGCTCTAAACATTTAGACTTCAAATTTTCCACAAAATGTGATAATCCGAGCTGGAGACCTCCGAATTCAATTATGGGCAAACATTTATGTCCCAAATCACGTTACGGGCCTACCGAGACCGTCAAACATGTATCCGGATCGGTTTGCTCAAAATATTAACCAAAGTCAACTCAAATTGATTTTCAGTCACAAACAAATTCACATTTTATCAATTTTTAACATAAAAGCTTTCTGAGAAAAGACACAGACTATGCACGCAAAACCGAGGAAGGCTAAAATGAGATATTTGAGGTTTCGAAATACGAAATTGAGGTTTAAAACTCTAGATGACCTATCGGGTCATCACAGTGCCTAGTATCTTTAGTTTTTCCAATGCCCTTAGTCCTGACTATTTATCCCACTAGAAAGTAATGTTTCCTTCTTTCACGTTCCAGGAAATGAATTTCTCAACTCCAGGCTTCACTTACATTAATCTCTTCCATACGTGAGACTGCCCATAGGACTATCTCCTTGCAACTAGATGAATCCTTTCGCCATATTTGGTTCTCTTGGTCATCATTTTGCTTTTCTCACGAGGAAGGAGGTGCAAGATTTCGGTATATCCATGATATCTCCCTCATTTTTGCAGCTAAAAAATTGTGGAGGTTTAGAACTCCAGGATAAACTCCCTCAACATGCCTTAACCAACATCGTTGGCATTAAGTTTGGATCTAAAGGGAAAGATATTCTTATCTGGTGTCCAATTTCTGATGGATCTTTGTTGTGTCAATCTACTTATAATGTTTTGAGAAGTACTAGGGGAAGTACACTCACTGGCCAAAAGATTAGGCTTAAAAAGCTACCCTTCAAGTTATTTTTATTTCACCCTAAGACTATCGTGACAAAGTTTACCAAGTGATGAAGTCACCGAAAGATTTGGATTTTATGGGCCAAGTAGATGTCATTGTTGCAGATACCCTCAGGTGGACACAATCCAACATATATTTTGTCACGACCCCAAACCCCGATCCGATCATTATGGCACCTCTCGTGAAGACAAGGCCAGCCAACCCACCCATTTCACCTTTTCAAGATAGTTAATATTAATAATCACTTTTAGCATGATTAAATAACCACAAACTATACAAAAGATTTCTTTATAAAGTGCGGAATACAGCCCAACACCGGAGTGTCACAAGTCACGAACATCTATTAGAGTATAACTACAACTACAAGGCTTGAAACAATCAAAACAAGACTGATAAGCAAAAGGAAGAAATGCGTTGGTGCAAATGTTGTCAGTCACTTCGCTAAACTCCGATAACTTAGCCTCCAACCAGCTCAAAACCCGCTACCAGGTGAACAAATACCTGCAGCTGTACACGATATGCAAGGAGTAAAGTGAGTACTCCAATTCAGTGGGTAATAAAGGTAAATAACAACTGAGCAATAAGAAATCACGTAAAGCAAACCATCATGATGTATAGAAGCAGTGTAAAACCTTTTGAGAAAAGTAGTGAAGCTGTGAAATCTTTAGAAATATCTTAGCTCTGTTTAAAACCTCTGTGGAAAATGACCCTTTCAACAGTTATGCAAATGATTGCAAAACAAATAGTGTAGATAAGAACAAAAGTCCGCCCCTCGGGCACCACAATCAATTAATAGATAGTGTTAGGCATTTCGGTAGATATCACATGAAGTAGCACAAACAATAGATAATGGCAGACAATGAAATAAAGTAGACACATAGAACAATACCAGTACTGTTGCGACGTGCATCCCAATCCATATATCACTGCGGCGTGCAATCCGATCCATATTTATCATCGACGGCACTTACTGGGTTGTACAGACTCTCAGAGGGGCCCCTTACGGCCCAAGCGCAATAACAAGCAATTTCGCAGCATCAATCTAGGCCCTCGACCACATATCAATATCTGTGTAACACTGTTGCGGCGTACATCCCGATCCAAAAGTGTCCTCACAATATAGGCCCTCGGTCTTACCCAGTGAAAGATCTTACAAGCCACTCGGGCAACAGTAAAATATGATACTCAGCCCAAAATATTATTAGAAATATCATTTCAAGTGTTTAAGGCATAATAAACTTGGCTGAGTTTTAAAACAGGGGAAAATACATGACTGAGTTCAAGTATATATAATAAAAACAGTGAGGAATTATCAACAACAATCCCCAAAGGGTTCAAATAACTGGCACAAAGTATGGCAATCAACACAAATTATAGTGATAACAAGTAATTTCAGTCAAATACGCAGTAATTCATCAATCGGGACGGACCAAGTCACAATCTCCAATAGTACTCTACCCCACGCTCGCTATCCGGCATGCAAGTCACCTCAATATAGCACTACAATGTGCAAATCCGGGGTTTCAAACCCTCAGGATATCATTTACAATCATTACTCACTTCGAACCGTCAAAATCTCTAGCTCGCGACGCCTTTGCCCCGCAAATCGGCCTCCAAGAGCGTCGAATCTATCCAAAACTAGAACGAATACATCACAATATGCTAAGAGAATAAAGTCCAAGCGAAAATAATCAATAGCGGGCACAAATCCCGAAATTACCAAAACTCGAGCCTCAATCCCACTTCTCGAAACTAGACAAGCTTTATTCCAAAATATTCTTCATCATCTCAAAAGTTCGTACATATAAAGAACTCGAAAATCGGAGTTCGTTTGACCCCTAAAATCATCCCTAGAATGTCTCATAATGTCAAGCCCTAACTCCACCTTTTTATACTGATTTTCATGTCTAAATCCATGTAACATCACATATTTTACTCAAAAATAGGAAGAAATCAATTACCTAGTGTTGCTTGGTGAAAATCCATCCTTGAGCTCTCTAAAATTGTCCAATCTAAATGAAAGAAATTAAAGAAATGAGGTAAAATTCGTGTTTAAAACAATTTGCCCATGCTTCATCGAGTTATACCTTGTGCTGTGCAGGTTGTACATCCTCTTAAAATTTTTCCCTACTATACACATTATGCTAAAACACCCATAACCCCTTTTAGAAATATCCAAATGACAAACGGTTTGAAGATTAGAAACTAGACTCGAAGATCTTTCATTTGATAGGTTGTACACCATCTAAATCTTTATATATTGTGAGATATGAGCTTCTAAAATGTATCAGAAAATTCTATCGAAATTGCTCCACCGGCCATTTTCGATCCATCATAACTTTCTGAGAGAATATCCAAATCATGAATGGTTTAACTCTATGGAAACTAGAATGAAAGGGCTACAACTTTTTTGTTTTGAAATTTTTCTTA
Source organism: Nicotiana glauca (assembly GCA_026770625.1). Classification (NCBI taxonomy): domain Eukaryota; kingdom Viridiplantae; phylum Streptophyta; class Magnoliopsida; order Solanales; family Solanaceae; genus Nicotiana; species Nicotiana glauca. The sequence goes on along the minus strand of MDKF010207911.1, from coordinate 1,720 downwards.
TTCCTTATAGATTTCAAGATATGAGCTTCCAAACTAGACTCCTCGCACCAGAAGTTTTCTGGTGTACAGCTGAAGCTAAAAGAAAAAATTGCAATTTTTCCAAAGATGTAATAGTCCGTTTAACCACCCATATCTCACCCGAGGCCACTGGGACCTCAACCAAACATGACAACATATCCCACAACATCATTCAAACTTGTTACAACCTTCAGAACGCTCAAAGTAACATCACAACACCAAATTCGCATCGGATTCAAGCCTAAAAATTTCAAAATCTTCTAAATTACTCTTTTGATAAAAACCCAACCAAACCACGTCCGAATGATATAAAATTTTGCACACACATCCCAAATGACACAAAGGAACTACTGTAACTCTAGGAATTTCATTCTGACCCCTATATCAAAATCTCACCTATCAACCGGAAACGCCAAATAATATTAACTTTGCCAATTCAAACCTAAATCTACTACGAACCTCCAAAACTTCTTTCGATCACGCTCCTAAGTCACAAGTTACCTCCCAAAGCTAACCGAACCATCCAAACTTACATCTGAGCCCTCTAGCACAAAATCAATATCCGGTTGACTTTTCCAACTTAAGCTTCCTTAAAAGAGAATATGTGTCTCAAACCTTACTAAAATCATTCCGGAATAACTTCAAATTTGCACACAAGTCACATTGGATATTACGACCTACTTCAACTTCCGAAATCGATATCTGACCCCGATATAAAAAATTCAACTCTCGGTCAAACTTATCAAAGAAACCTTCAAATTTCTAACTTTAGCAAAATGACTCAAAAATGACCCACGGACCTCCGAATTCACTTCCGTTCGCACTCCCAACACCAAGATTTCCTTACGAAGCTATTCCCAGACTCGGAATTCCAAACGAACATCTAACACTGATTTGGACTTCAACCCAAACTTATGAAATTCTTTCAAAAATGCCAACTTCCACAATAGTTGCCGAAACGTTCCCGGGACTTCCTGAACCCGATTCGGACACATGAACAAGTCCGAAATCATCATACGAACCTGCTAGAACCTTCAAATCCCGGTTCCGAGGTCGTTCACTCAAAAAATTCAATCTTAGTCAATTCTTTCAACTTAAAGCTTCTGAAATGAGAATTCTTTCTCCAAATCAACTTTGAATTTCCCGGAATTCAATTCCAACCATGCATACAAATTCTTAATACCTGAAGTGAAGTTGCTCTTGGCCTCAAACTGTTGAACGACGCGCTAGAGCTCAAAACGACCGTTCGTGTCGTTACATTGTCTCCCACTTAAACATAAGTTCATCCACGAACATGCTAAGAATTGTTCTGGAGTTATCTAAAACTACTATTTAATACCTCGTACACCTGCCCGTGCTACCACAACCCAGTTGAGTACACTTGCTCGAACAATTCTGAAGATATCCTGTTTTATTTAGGAAGATGGGCTTTAGAACCAGGTTTTCAACTTCTGAAATCCTCTGCCAGGCCTGTTTCCAATATATAATCACCTTATCAACTACTGCACGATGTGCCAAAACATGACTGCATGCATTTGCTGAATTAGCACCATGCACCGCATAATTCATCATCTGCCACAATGACACTCCCTAAACTTAATAGCCAAAATTTCACGAATCTGATGCTCCCAATGCTCCTTATGATATATATATATATATATATATATATATATATATATATATATATATATATATATATATA
>MU759466.1:64931-79787 GCA_026770625.1 Nicotiana glauca | reverse complement strand
AAACGGGTTTGTGCCAGGCAAAGGTTTGGGGGCTGATCTTCAGGGTATTGTTCAACCGGTTTCTTTGCCCAAAAAACTGGATACCTTTGGGGTGGGGTTCAAGCCTAGAGCGGCGGATGTGCGACGGGCCCGCAAGATGAAGAAGAGGGCATGGGTCCTTCCCAAGCCAATCCCACGCCTGTCCATATCTTTTGTCAGGCTGAGCATCAAAAAGCAATTGTTGTCCAAGGTTACAGGGTCACTGATTGGTGTAAATGGAGATTTGGATGAAGGTTTTAAAAGATTATTTGTCGAAGTCAATATGGTAGAAGCTGGGGAAGGATCCAGCAAGGCGGATGTGCAGTTTGTGGGGACTAAGGCCAAGATTAACAATTGGATGGCTACTCCTCTTCCCATGCGGAAGGAGTCTTGGTAGTAGGCTCTGATCTTCCTTCATGTTTAGCTGGATTATTCCAGGGTTGTAATCCAGTTTTCTTTTATTTTGTACTCGTCAAAGTGTGAAACCTTGTTATCTCGTACTTCAATAAAATAAAAGTTTCTTCTATGTTCCTTAGTTTATTTTAATTTTGTTTTCTTCTTTTCTTTTCTGAATAGTTCTCTTTATACTGGTCTTAATGACATGGCATGTACGACGGATCTTCAACCTAGTCTAAAAAATCAATCTGATTTCGAACTAATAGTGCAAGAGGTAGAATATGATGAAAAGTTGGAATACGATAAGGATGAAGCCTTCGAAGAAATTAACAGAGAATTAAGCCAATTTGAAGAGAAACCCAAGCCCAACTTAAATGACACGGAAGCCATCAATCTGGGGGATGCGGATGACATTCGGGAAACTAAAATAAGCGTCCACATTGAACCTAACATCAGGGAAAAATTAATCAAAGCACTTATTGAGTTCAAAGACGTTTTTGCATAGTCATATGATGACATGCCGAGTTTGAGCACCGATTTAGTGGTTCACAAATTGCCCACCGACCCGGCATGCCCTCCCGTCAAGCAGAAATTAAGGAAGTTCAAAACCGACATGAGTGTGAAGATTAAGGAAGAAGTAACCAAACAACTGAATGCAAAGGTTATTCAGGTTACTCGATATCCTAGTTGGTTGGCTAATATGGTGCCAGTGCCGAAGAAAGATGGAAAAATTAGGGTATGTGTTGATTATCTCAATCTGAACAGAGCAAGCCCAAAATATACCTTCCCATTACCCAACATCCATATCTTGATCGATAATTGTGCCAAACGTGAGATCGGGTCTTTTGTGGATTGCTATGCTGGGTATCATCAGATTCTGATGGATGAGGAAGATGCAGAGAAGACAACTTTCATCACGTCGTGGGGAACTTATTGCTATCGGGTAATGCCATTTGGTTTGAAGAACAATGGGGCAACATACATGAGGGCAATGACTACTGTGTTTCATGATATAATACATAAAGAGATTGAGGTATACGTGAATGATGTGGTTATAAAATCCAAGCGTCAGGCAGACCACGTAGGAGACCTAAGGAATTTTTTCCAAAGACTTCAAAAGTACGATATTAAGCTCAACCCTACCAAATGTGCATTTGGTGTTCCATCCGGAAAGCTGTTGGGATTCATAGTCAGTAGGCGAGGCATTGAGTTAGACCCGTCAAAGATCAAATCCATTCAGGAGTTGCCACCTCCAAAGAACAAAACCGAAGTGATGAGTTTGTTGGGAAGGTTGAATTATATCAGCAGGTTTATCGCTCAATTCACCGCGACTTGTGAACCCATTTTTTGGTTACTGAAGAAAGATGCTGCAATAGAATGGACGGAGGAATGTCAGGAGGCGTTTGACCAGATAAAAGGGTATTTATCAAATCCACCTGTGTTGTTTCCACCCGAGCCAGGAAGACCGTTGATTCTCTATCTCACGGTCCTGGAGAATTCATTCGGTTGTGTACTGGGTAACACGACATCACAGGCAGGATAGAGCAGGCCATCTATTATCTCACCAAGAAGTTTACAGTCTATGAGGTCAAGTACACTCAACTTGAGAAGATATGTTGTGCCCTAACTTGGGTAGCACAAAAGTTGAAGCATTATTTGTCATCTAATACTAATTACCTCATATCTCGTCTGGACCCACTAAAGTATATTTTTCAGAAGCCTATACCCACAGGAGGCTTGCCAAGTGGCAAATTTTGCTTACAGAGTTCGACATTGTTTACGTGACTCGGACTGAATTGAAAGCACAGGCGTTGGCAGATCACTTGGCCGAGAATCTGGTTGATGAAGAATATGAGCCATTGAGGACGTATTTTCCTGATGAAGAAATGATGCATGTTGATGAGCTGGAGTTGACTGAAGAACCAGGATGGAAACTTTTCTTTGATGGAGCTGCAAATGCGAAGGGAGTTGGAATAAGAGCGGTACTTATTTCCGAAACAGGGCATCATTTCCTGTTACGGCTCAGCTACGGTTTTATTATACCAACAAAATGGCTGAGTATGAGGCATGCATTTTGGGTTTACGGTTAGCTGCGGACATGGATGTCCAAGATGTTTCGGTCTTGGGAGACTCGGACCTCCTGGTACATCAGATTCAAGGTGAATGGGAAACACGGGATTTGAAGCTCATACCGTATCGACAATGTTTGCATGATCTATGTCAACGGTTTTGATCAGTGGAGTTTCGGCACATCCCAATAGTTCATAATGAGGTTGTCGATGCTTTGGCCACCTTAGCATCAATGTTGCACCATCCGAATAAAATCCATGTTGATCCGTTGCACATTCAGGTTCATGATCAGCATGCTTATTATAACAGGATAGAGGAAGAAATAGATGGAAAACCATGGTTTTATGATGTCAAGGAGTACTTTAGGATGGGGATATACCCGGCACAGGCCACAGGAGATCAAAAGAGAGCCATTCGATGGTTGGCAAGTGGATTTTTCCTCAGTGGAGGGTGTTGTACAAAAGAACACCAGACTTGGGATTGCTAAGATGTATAGATGCTAATCAAGCCACGACAGTTATGACAGAGGTGCATTCTGGAGTTTGTGGACCACATATGAGTGGATATGTATTGGCAAAGAAGATTCTTCGAGCAGGATACTATTGTCTCACTATAGAGCGAGATTGTATCAGTTTTGTGCGTAAATGCCCATCTATGCCAGATACACGGAGATCTGATTCATTCTCCACCAATAGAATTACACACAATGTCAGCACCATGGCCCTTTGTTGCATGGGGCATAGATGTCATTGGACCTATCGAGCCAACAGCTTCCAACGGTCATAGGTTCATTCTGGTGACCATCGATTATTTCACCAAGTGGGTTGAAGCTAAAACTTTCAAGTCGGTAACCAAGAAAGCAGTGGTGGATTTTGTTCATTCTCATATCATCTGTAGATTTGGGATCCCGAAGGTAATCATCACAGACAATGGTGCTAATCTTAATAGCAGTTTGATGAAAGAAGTGTGTCAACAGTTTAAGATTACACACCGCAATTCCACCCCGTATCGTCCCAAAGCGAATGGAGCGGTTGAGGCAACCAACAAGAATATAAAGAAGATATTGAGGAAAATGGTAGAAGGGTCCAGACAATGGCATGAAAAGTTATCGTTTGCATTGTTGGGTTATCGCACTACTGTTTGTACTTCAGTAGGTGCATCTCCTTATTTGTTGGTATACGGAACTGAAGCAGTGATACTGGTGGAAGTTGAAATTCCGCCTCTCTGAATTGTCGCTGAGGTTGAGATTGATGATGATAAATGGGTCAAAACCCGGTTGGAGCAATTGAGCTTGATTGATGAAAAGAGATTGGCAGCAGTATGTCATGGCCAATTATATCAAAAGAGGATGGCAAGAGCATACAATAAGAAGGTACGTCCCAGGAAATTTGAAGTGGGGCAGCAAATATTGAAACGGATCCTTCCACATCAGGCCGAAGCAAAAGGAAAGTTCGCCCCAAATTGGCAAGGACCATTCATTGTGACCAGAGTGCTGTCCAATGGCGCTCTATGTTTGAAAGATGTCGAGGGAAGGTGTATCGACATGGCTATCAATTCTGAACGAGATATTATGTATGATTTCTTCTATTGTAATTGTTGTTTGTTTGTTTGTACTCGGCATTGTATCAGAAAATGAAATGACGGAGGCAATTTGTTCTACTATCCAAACACTTTAACCTTGCTTACCCTTTGAGCCTTATTTATTCTTTCATACCCCTCTTTTGGAATCAGTAATGAATATAAAAAAATAGAAAAGAAAAATGATAACAAAAACAAAAGAAAAGTCACAAGAAAAACAAAGGAATTGGGAACTACATTTGACCTGATTCCTCGAAGAGGATACGTAGGCGCCTCATGGCTCGGTCATAATATAACAAAAATCAAAGGATTCCCAAGCAAGAAAATTGGGGCAGAAGTTGTGTTTGTAATTTTGGGAAAGAAAATTTGATTCCACGAGTTGTAATGTTTTACCCATCAAAATTATTTTTAAACTTTTGATACCCTTTGCTTTTAGACATACACCAAAAACCCATATTGATGTCCAAAAAGACCTCCCGATCAGTATCCGAGAGGTGCCAATTCAGTCAAATGGAAGGCTGGAGTAACACTCTGGTCCCCAGCAAAAAAGAAATAAAAATAAGAGAGTCTTATCGGTAACACCCCAATCCCCAAGTGAAAAGAAATAAAATGAGAGAGTCTTATCGGTGAAAACCTTCACAAGCACCATAAGGCGACGGGAGTTGAGAGAAATGAGAGAGTCTTATTAGTGAAAACCCCTCGAAGGGCACTATAAGGCGACAAGGAATTAAAAGGGGGCAAACGAGATAAGTTTGACGGAAAGGATCCGTCGAGACATCAAGCAGAATAAAGAGGTTGTTTCGGCAAAAAGAGTTGGGTTGCGGGACCTTTGAAATGCAAAGTAGGGACATCAGAAAGATTGATTGATGTAAATAGACTGGGTTGATTAATCCAAAAAGCACGACATGACCATTGGGATCGGTTATACCATTCAGGTAAGTTCTTTTCCCTTCAAACAGTTGTTCAGAAAGATTTTTTTTTCCTGTTCTACCTTTTGAAGTCATCATTTTTCATTTCTTTTGGTTAATAGTAGTTTGTTTTTAAGAAGGATTTTCAGAGCTTACTACCAGTTGCGATACGGTGCAAAGTAAATATGGATAGGACATGCCAAGGATAATGTGATTGGACGAGAAAAATGTCGTTATAAGACCAAATGATGGAGTGTTTTAAGATTTTGGGGAAAGTATGGAGTAAAGTTGGAAAGCTACTGTTGGGAAGTCCGTGAATAAGGAATCGTCAAGAAGGTTGGAAGTTATCGGCCGAGTTTCAAGATAGTCGGACAACGCAGAGCATGGAAAAGAGGAAAAGGGAAAACAATCCCCATTAAGAGCATCACAACCAACCACCACACTTTAAACTAACAGAATTCTCTTTGATTTGAAATAGGGGCAGGAAATGTTATTGATAGAGGAAAGGTGTGATACGAGGAAAGTTGTCAAACTGGGGAAAGAAAAATTTTCTTTCATTTTGAAGATTTTCCTGAAGTCAGGTACCCACTTGAGGAAGAAGGAAGATAACACAAGCAAAAAGGAAAAGAAAAAAGAAAAAAAGGCCAGTGTTATCCTCAGCAGTTTTCAGAGGAATGAAACACAAGTTTTAAAGGAAGTAGTTTTGAAGAAGGAAGATAACACCAGCTTTAAGGGAAGTAGTCTTTGAAGGAGGAAGATAACATATTTGAAAAAAGTGTTATCCCCAGCAGTCTGAAGCATGAAACACCAGTTTTGAGGGAAGTAGTTTTGAAGGAGGAAGACAATACAAGTTTTGAGGGAAGCAGTTCTGAAGAAAGATAACTCAAGTTAGAAGGAAAATGGTTCAGGAGGCAAGGGGGAACAATGACAATAGGAATACATTTCAAGTTTTGAAGTCGGGAGCCCGCCCGTATAACAGAGGAATACATTCAAGTTTGGAAGTCGGGAGCCCGCCCGTATAACAAAGGAATACATTCAAGTTTGGAAGTCGGGAGCCCGCCCGTATAACAGAGGAATACATTTCAAGTTTTGAAGTCGGGAGCTCGCCTGTATAACAGAGGAATATATTTTAAGTCTTGAAGTCGGGAGCCCGCCCGTATAACAGAGGAATACAATTTAAGTCTTGAAGTCGGGAGCCCCCCGTATAACAGAGGAATACATTTTAAGTCTTGAAGTCGGGAACCCGCCCGTATAACAGAAACACATTTTAAGTCTTGAAGTCGGGAGCCCGCCCGTATAACAGAGGAATATATTTTAAGTTTTGAAGTTGGGAGCCCGCCCGTATAACAGAGGAATACATTTCAAGTTTTAAAGTCTGGAGCCACAGGAGCCCACCCGTATAACAGAGGAATACATTTCAAGTTTTAAAGTCTGGAGCCACGGGAGCCCGCCCGTATAACACAGGAATACATTTCAAGTCTTGAAGTTGGGAGCCCGCCCTTATAACAGAGGAATACATTTCAAGTTTTGAAGTCGGGAGCCCGCCCGTATAATAGAGGAATACATTTCAAGTCTTGAAGTCGGGAGCCCACCCGTATAACAGAGGAATACATTTTAAGTTTTGAAGTCGGGAGCCCGCCCGCATAACATAGGAATATATTTTAAGTCTTGAAGCCGGGAGCCCACCCGTATAACAGAGGAATACATTTCAAGTTTTGAAGTCGAGAGCCCACCCGTATAACAAAGGAATACATCTCAAGTTAGGAGCCCGCCTGTATAGCGGAGGGTTTCAACAAAAATCCCCAACATGAATCCAAGTACAGAAATTAGAATGAAGGAAACGCTGGTAAGAAGAAGCCAGTTCAAGCTTCGAAGGAAAAATAATTCAAAGCTCAAAAGAAGGAAGTAAGCAGTTCGAGTTCGGCAATCAAGAGAGAATACACATCAAGTCAGAAAGAAAGAAACATCAGAGGAAACACAAGAGCAAGCAAGGCAACAAGGGACACATGAAGAGCAAGTTGAAGATCTAGATAAGATTTTGTAATTCATAGACTAGTTTAGTCTAGCTTTTTATTTTCTTTTTAGCATGGTGTAATAAGGAGGTCGGTAAGCAGCAACAGCAGCAGCAATAGCAGTAACAGCAAAATCACAGTTCCACGGTAGTCCCAGCTACCAAAACTTCCCGAACTATATTGAACTGATTCCCTTTTAGTCAGGGATATGCGGGAAACCTTTGAAACAGAGGTTCGGTCAAATCTTTCAAAAAAAAATGCTTCCACGGAGTACTCAAACGGGCAAAAATCGCTCTTATCCGCTCACTTTGTCTTTGCACGAAAAATCTTCGTGTTTACGGGCAAAGAGGGGCAGCTGTGAGCACGTGATTGCCCCATACGAACTACTCCCAAAGAAATCAAAACAAAAATTGTCTGTTTTATTATGTGCATTTTTGTGAATTTTTGGTGATACTTTTAGTATTTATTTGCGTTTGTGTGTGCATGTTTATTCATTTAAATTAATGAAAATTAAAAAAAAATATGTTGCATTTGTATTTTAGGATTTAATTCTATAATTAGGAGTAATTAAGTTTGTTTTACAAATGAAAAATCATAAAAAATAATGTACTTCGCATTTTAGTATTTATTGTCAAATTGTGTGATTTTCTTTTATTCAATCTATGTATGATAATTATTATTAAGAGTTAATTAGTATTTTAAATTAATTTTTGGTTTACAGTATAATCTAGGATTTTTGGTTTTTAAAAAAAAAAGAAAGAAAATGAAAGAGAACAAAAATAGGAAGAAAAATCGGACTGGGCCCTTTTTGAATTAAAGACCAGGCCCAAATCACCCCTTACCCGGTCCAACCGTTCAGACCACCCAAACGATGTCGTTTTGACGTGCAAAATCTGAACAGTTTATCTCCTAAGATCGAACAGTCCAGTCCGCCCCCAGCATCGAAGAAACGACGTCGTTTCAGGTGTGTTGATCCAGGTCGTTCATTTCATTTGATCCAACGGCCGCAAATCACCCCTATGCCCCGACCTATTTCCACCAAAGACCCACCTGGTCTCAAGCCTACACAAACGACCCCATTTCGTTAAGTAGGTTGATCCAAGCCGTCGATCTTAATTGATCCAACGGCCTGGATCAGATACCTCCCCCGTATATAAGTGCGTAACACACATTACCCCCTTAGAACCCCCCCTTCTTTCGTCTTTCTCAAGCTCTTCCGAGACTCACCTCGCTCCGCCGCAGATCGCCCGCCGGAAATCGCCCACAGCGGAGGTCAGTCAGCAAACCCCACCATTTTTACACCCTAGCCTCGCCTCCACCTCCCCATTCCAAATATTCATCCCGTTTCCCTCGAATCCGAGCGCAGTCCCTCGAATATCCCTTCAAAGGGAGGAACCTTGACACCGCCCTAAAAATCCGTGGTAGTGGCGCCACCTCCAAACAGCCCCAAACTCACACCCTAGGACCTCCGTGACCTACCCTTACCAAATCCCTACTCAGTTTCCCCCAAATGATGGCCCAACTCCTCGAATATTAGATCAGAGACGAACCCTAAAATCCCCAAAACAGGCGAGTGGAAATACTGTCAACGGATTGGGTCTATTTGGACTATATTCGTGTGTTTTTGCTAAGAACACACGAATAATGTCCAAGTGGACCAAAATTGGAGAAATTCGTCAAAATTCGAGCTCCTAGATGGCATTCAGGCTTAACCAGTTAAGTGCTCATTCCTTTTTGTCGTTTAAATTATGTCTTGCTCCTTCTACTCTTCTTCTTCTTCTTCTCTGAAATATGGGTAGGTCTGGTTCCGATGGGAATTCAGTATAGCTTCGAACCTAGTTTCTTGATTGTGTCATAGTGAATTCATGTTTATCTTGCTTAAAGTTTAGTAGTTCTCGTCATTATTTGATGTCGATTGTTGTTCTCAGCTTCAGGGCTCCATTCAGTATAGTGTCAATGTCCCTTCATTTATTGTCTAAGATAATTGTAATTTGTTTCAAATGTGGATAGTTTATTCCCATGTATCTGTGTCAGTCAGATTTGATCTTAGTAGTTCAATAGGATTTTGTTCGGAATCACTGTTCCAATTTTGATGCCATTTGATCTGATTTGAGTTCTAGCTTGAACTTTTGATTGAATCTAATAAGTTGAATTGGTTATAGTTGATGTAATTTAGTTAATTGATTAGGAGGATTGGTAATAGATGATGGGGTGGTAGTTTCAGGTTTCCAGGGGAGTATTTTGGGATTTAAAAGTTTGGCAAATGGTCTAGATGAGTGGGCTATCAGTAAAGTACTTAATTAACCTTTAAACTAATGTCTTGTTTAATAATAGTAGGGAACTAAACATAGTGGCATGGGTAAGGGTTAAGGAAAGTAATTGAAAAACAAGTCACCCATAACCCTTGAACAAAACAATGAAACATGTAGTATGGGGTTTCGGGGAGTTGATGGGCAGATTGTTTTCTTATTAGTTTAAGTGTTTCAAGGGCTAGAGGAGGTTCATTTTTGGGTATAAATAGAAGGGGGTTAGGACAGAATAAGGGGCTGGTTTTTTTCTTGGACTCAGTTGGAATGTTTAAGAGAGTTTTGAAAATACAAACATTAAGAGAGATAAGGCATTCAAGGCTTCTTTGATCAGTCTTAGGGCAGTTCTTGAAGTGTTCAGTTTTAAGGGAGAATTTTGGAGAGAAAATTTCCACGAAAAGAAAGGAAATGTTTCATTCTACAAAAAAGGAGAACCTGGAAAGTGGAGATAGAGCTGAAAAACAGAAGAACTAAACAAAGAGAAATACTGAAAATCTCACTGTTCCATTGAAGTTCTTTTCTTTCTTCAATTATTTCATTTTCTTGATTCAAATACACTAAGACTGATCTTGAGTGACTTTTGGGGTCCAATTAAGCTGGGTTTTTTATTGAGCTTTGGTTTGTTGAAAGTGTTCAGTGTGTTCTGGGTCATTCTCAGGGTCATTTGGTTTGTTTTGGAACTCTTTAGAGTCGATCTCTCAATTCTGATTGATTTAAAATCTTCCTGGACCACTGATTCATTCTTGAGCTGAATTGACTGTGTTGTTGCTGCTTGAATCTCGATTGCTGTTGGTTGCTTTGTTGTTCCTGACTTCTCTTCTTTCCTATTGATTCACACTTCAGGTACACAGCTTTGAACTTATGTCAGTGTGACTTTAAGCTGGAGTTTGAAATAAAAATGTTCATCAGTTTTACATGCGTGGATTACGTTCTGCTGTTCCTAGTTAGATAGAATATTGCATTTGTTTGGTTAGTTGTAATTTTGTGCTACATGAACAATAGATATAGGACCTGTATAATTGGGACTACTTAAGCTGGATTTGGACTGTTCGGACTATTAATATGTATTGGATTGTTAATGTGTATTAACCTAGTACTAGTATGACTTCGTTGGTAGTTAATTAATGGTCTGTATTAATGATAACATGATTCTGAAAGTTATTTAGACCTTAATCTGTAGTAATGATTCAAATATTTAAACAGCTGCAATGATTAAATACAATTGCATCATGTAAATCAGTTTAGATTATTAGTAAGAAATTACATCTAACTCAGACTGTTGGACACATTCTTGTTTTTTTTTATACTAGTGTAGTTGTATTCAGGATATTAAAATACTTTGTGTTGTTTCAGATTCAAAAGCACTAAGTACATCGCATTTTGGAAATAATACACACATATTTGTTGAAAAACCATCTCATATCCAATCCTTCGTAAGTGTAGTTAATGATCATCTGACGATACGCACATCGTTAAATGAAAGGAATGGTTCGTGTGGTCTACTGGTTGTGAAAACAATGTGCGATTTGTCTATGGGCCCATCATGGTCTCAAATTGCTCAGCCGTTTTTTTAAATGAAGCTTGATTTGTTTTGAACCACTTGTGGAAAGTGTCCTATTTTTACATTCGGTTATTGGGTTTGGTTTTGAGTTATAAGAACTTGGCCTTTTCAAATTTGTTAATTAATTAGGATTTGGCCTTTTATCAATGATAATTTCTTAGGACCTTTTCTTTTATTTTTTATAGACAAACAAAAGTAGAAAATGGTAGTTTGCTTTAGGATAGGCCTTTAAAATAAAAAATGAGATGAGCCTCGCTAAACAAAATACATAAATTGCGTGGCCCTCGTTAAATGTATATATTAAAATTCTTAGATTTCGAGATGGGCCGTTTAGCGAACCCCACGGCTTTTCCCCAAAATAATAACGCGTTAGTCACTTTAGGCGCGATTTAATCACATTCTTAAACTCGAGTGCGCATTTATGCGACCCAAATCCAAATCTCAACGATGTTAAAATATGTCAAAAACCACGGGTGCATTTATGTGACGTGGTTCAAGACTTGTTTTAATGACGTTGCAATTTTCTTCAAAAATGAATAAAAGTGGTTAAAGTTAAAATTTGCACATTAGGTTCATAATTGTAAAAAATTAGATAATTTAAGCTGAATACAACAGTTGAGCGACCGTGCTAGAACCACAGAAATTGGGAATGCCTAACACCTTCTTCCGGGTTAACGGAATTCCTCACTCGAATTTCTGGTTCGCGGATTGTAATACAGAGTCAATCTTTTCCTCGATTTGGGATTCAACCGGTGACTTAGGACACCATAAATCTCCCAAGTGGCGACTCTGAATCTTTAATAACAAATCCCGTTTCGATTGTCCTTTAATTGTAAAAACTCCCTTTACACCTTACGGGTGTAGGTAAAAAGGAGGTCTGACAATATTGAGGTCGAGGGCCTGGTTGATGCCACGAGATGGCTTGATATTGCGCTTGGGCTATAGGAGCCCCTCCGGAGTCTGTACACAGTCCCAGTGAGTGCCGTCGACGATAAATATATAGATGGCTCGGGCTGTATACCGCAGTGGGTACCGAAGTGTACCATCATATGCATTGCATTGCACTCATGCATTTGTTTCTTTATCTGTTATGCCTGTTTTAGCATATGTACTCGAATTTCATCGGCTTGTTGCTTTACTATTAAATGTTTTGGACTGCCAGTTATAGTTTACTTTGTGTTATTCCATGATTTCTTATTCTCAACCTTTATTTATGTTTATTACTCACTGGGTCGGAGTACTCACCTTACACCCTGCACATTGCGTGCAGATCCAGGTACCCTACAGGCTGAGTGAGGACTTGTTTAGGAGAACAGCAGTAACTAGGAGTATCGAGGTAGCTGCATGGCGTTCGCAACCTTGATCTCTCCCTTCTATTTCTATCTTTTATTCCACATTTCTTAGACATACTTGTAGTAGGATGACATTCTGTATTAGAGGCTCATATTCGTGACACCGGATCCTATTTGGGCTATATTGGCAGTATTTTGTTAAACTTCTGCATATTTATTTAGTATTCCTAGACTTTCAATATAATGGCTTAGTATTTTTCCATGTGTTGTATATCTATAATTTGTTTAATTTGGGAAATATTTGCAAAGAGGTCGGGCTTGCTAGTAGTGTGTTGGGCGCCATCATGATCGGGGTTGAGGTCGTGGCAGGTTCGATTGATTGTTACTGATTTTCTTTCATTGAACCTTTCTTCACCTTTTCTGGTTGGATTCATTCATACCAAATTGATTACTTTTCCTTATTTGCACAAACCGTGTTACTATCAAACTCTTTCCTTAAATAGTTTTTGTGTATTTTGCCTTCTTGTACTACTTTGGAAAAGATTTTGATCAAATTCTTTCCTTTTTTTTCTGCTCGTTTGAAATCATAATCCCTTAATTAAAGGGAGACCTTATTCAATTGATTTCAAAACAATTTTTTTACCTTTTCTTACTTGCTTTCTGCACTATAAAGGGCATGACCTTTCAGCACTTTAAGACATCTTGAGTTCAATACTCTAACACACAACACTTATTGAACACTTTCAATTTCAATACTCCTGCACCCTCACTCTCTTATGAAATCTTCTGGTAGTGTGTTTGCAATTTGGCTTTACTACTACTCTTCTTTCTTTGTTTCCCTGAAATTGATATGTTCTAATTTCATTTTCAGCTTCATCCCAATGTGTTTGCTTTACAGTTTCTACAATCTTGTCTACTTCGCTGTTTATGTTCAGTATTGAATATGTTGTTCTCTTTGCATCTGTTGTTGTTATGAATTCCACATACCCTTATTCCCTTCTATGTGTTTGAGTTAAAGTTCAGGCCTGACAACATCCCAATTGTTTCTTATGGCTGGACTTGATCCTTTAATGGATTCTAACTCCCAAATAATATGGCTAACAGGTTGTTTGGGGTGTGCCAGCACTCCTAATTGCTGGGTATGACCATCAGCATGTCATGGTTTTTCCCAAAATCCCCTCTATGCACTTGCACTCTCTCTTAGATTCTAAGTTTAACCCTCTTCTATGAGCATTGCTTTGGGACCTTGGGCTCCCTCTGAACTTGGACATTTGAGGGCTGTCCCTTCCACACTGTACTATAATATAATTCTATAATATATATTTCGGTGTAAGCACTGCCTGGAGTCCACTAGAGACCCTTAGGGAACTCTGACACATCACAAATAAGAGAAAGGCTTTGGAATTTGATCTTTGGAGTTGGTTTACTTCATGCTTTAGACAGAATTCTGAATCAGGCTCTCCTTGGTTGGGATTTTAGCTTTCTATGTATTTTTCTTACTTTTCTGTATTCATTCTGGGTTGTAATAATTTGTAATAACTCATGGGATTATAGTGAATAGGGGAGGGTTACTTATTGTATGCATAAGGGTAGATATCCTGTCCATTAGGTATTTAGTTTTTCACTTTCATATAGAAATCCTGTTTTAAGTTGTGCATTTTCTTATAGAAATCCTGTGTTAAGTTCTGCATTTCTACATTTTCATATAGAAATCATGTTTTAGGTTCTGCACTTCTGTATTTTTAGAAAGCCATGTCTATGAACTTCTGCACTTTTGCATCTTAGAAATCCTGCGTATAAGTTCCGCATTTCATGCATAATATATCATATCAGTCGCTTCTACATTTCTGCATCTCATATAGAGAACATGTCTATAAGATGTTGCATTTTTGCCTATCATGTAGAGAGCATGTCTATAGGGCTTCATGAATTCTGCATATGTATCCATCACTAGTCAAATGATATATATGTTTAAATAATAAAATCAGTATTCTAAACACCATGCCTATAGGATTTTTGTGTTTCCATAAAGGTTAAAATCAGTCACGCTTAGAAAACATGCCTATAGGAATAATCAACCAATCTGAATCCCTCAACTCGTTTATAAGTTTAAAATTAGTAACAACGGTGCTTAAATGCTCGCAAAACTTATGTTCCTATTGTTAATAAATCTTCTTCTGAAATCAGTATCTTTCTCTCGTATTTAGATACCATGCCTATAGGTTTTACCTAGGCAAGCTATAAGGTGAATTAGTTAATAGAATCAGACTCTATAAATTCCAACCAGCAGGCCGGTCTGATTCCTGTTTCTTATCTGAAATGTGCAATAAATCAGTCTGCCTCCTTGACTCTTAAGTTTAATCAGACCTTAATCAGTATCTGAAAGACATGCGAAAAATATATGCTTCTCTTTGTTTTAAGGAGATTTGGTTGAGCCTTATTTGTTTATGTGCTTCCCCATACCTGTCATATATGTTTTGATTGTCACCTTAGAATTTTGTTCTTTAAAACTATAAAATCTCATACTTCTTCCCTTTAGGATTAGTAGTCCCAAATGCCTCCGAGACTGATAGGATTGGGGCGGGTAATAGCATGCAATAAGCTAAGCGAGATAATTTCACGTTTAATACCTTAACGGGGTGGAAAAGGGTAGATATGGATATGATGACCACGCGATAACACCACGTGTATAAATAGTTATTGGGTGTTGTGTGG
>MU759466.1:24322-64093 GCA_026770625.1 Nicotiana glauca | reverse complement strand
CCCCCCCCCCTCCCTTTACTTGTTTATTTTCGGAACTTCAAGACTGCTTTCCTCCCAAAATTTCTACTTCTTTAACTTGATTTTAATTGCTCAAAAATATGTGCAAAACCCCTTCCCCTTTACTTGTTTATTTTCAGAAGTTCTAAACTATTTTCTTCCCAGACTTTAACTTCTTTAACTGCTTTTATATTTATTTTTTGCAACCATTATGTGAAACTACCTTGTATCTGTAATTCTTGCTTGTACCTAAAGTCACAATCATAGCATGGCCGGGAACCACACTAGTGGATCTTGAGGAGTGCCTAACACTTTCCCCTCAAGATAATTTCTAGCCCTTACCCAATTTCTAGTTTTTTTCAAATCAAATTTCTTCTTAGTGTCCTAATGCACTTAAATCATTAGGTGGCGACTCTTCAATTCAAAAAACCAAATTTCCAAAAGGGAACGAGTTGTCTTCCTAAATGTCATAAACTCAATTTCGTGAGAAAAAGGGGGCATCGACAATACCTGTTGTTAGAGAAGGAAACTGGTTATGCTGCTCATTCGCTGGTGGTATAACGCAAATCCTTGCGTTTTCTTCAGTCGTGTCTTAAGCGGGCTTATGGAGGACACTGG
Organism: Nicotiana glauca; assembly: GCA_026770625.1. Classification (NCBI taxonomy): domain Eukaryota; kingdom Viridiplantae; phylum Streptophyta; class Magnoliopsida; order Solanales; family Solanaceae; genus Nicotiana; species Nicotiana glauca. The sequence goes on along the minus strand of MU759466.1, from coordinate 63,478 downwards.
TTAGCATGTTAGTTAGCCAAGCCTCAAGGAGCTTTTTTACTTCTGGTGGCATCTCTTCCATCACGGACGTGGAAGCTCCTTTACCATAAGATTTTGTGATGCTACAGTGAGGAGAGGTGATCTGCCTCGCCTAGGGGAGGCGTTGGGCGTTGTATCCTCATCCTCTACTTCAGAAATCTCATTGATGGTGTTCATGAGGTTGATCGGGAGGTCGCCTATTATCCACGTTCTTTCTTCTCTGTTACTTGTCATATTACATTTGTGCATACAAAGAAAGGAGATCATGTTCTTGTCCCTTTTCTTTTTTATGTTAGTGGTCCGTGTTAGTTATAGATCTACAGGAAACTAAAAAATTAACTAAAAAATCCTTACAGATGACACCAAACTGCTTGACCTTAAAAAAATTAACTTTTGGTTCAAACGATTATACTTGTTTATAGAATGATTAAACATAATTAATGATAATATCCCTAGATAAGGATTCCTAATGGACGGCTGACGATAGATAGATCTGGTGTGGATTTGGCAATAGCATTCGTTAAATATTCCAAAAAGTATGAGCAATAAAGGAGATATAACTAGCAATAAATCACAATAAATGACATTTATATAAATAGGAGAAGGGATTCACCCAATAAATAATAAGTTAAGTGATTGTTCCTCATGACAATGATGAGTGACGGATAGATCTTAGAACATTGGAAATATCCTTAGATCTGATGGAAAAGAGTTGAATAATATAAGCAAAGTTCTTGATAATAAGGTAATCTTTGTATCTTTGCAAGATTGAGAGAATCTTTTTATAAAGTGTGGCCTTATTAAAGTGAATATCACCTGTCTTTGGTCATTCTCTTTTTTCCTATTTGTATGAGATATACCCCCAACAAACTCCAATAATACAAGTAAAGAGAATATCCAATAGAATATTCTTTTTAATATCATATTCTAATAAACTAGCCGTTATAGCTCTTTCTGCGTTGCTCGACCTCGATCATCATTAGCATCTCGATCACGAGTCTCACTGTTCTCTGGTCGACCTTGATCGACTCTTTTCTTGATGTTACTTTGCCCCAAGTGCTGAGACAAATTTCGACCAATAAACCTAACAACACTTCAGTTTTTTTTTAGCTTTAACTTTTTTGTCAAAACACCTAACTCCTTATTTATAAAGAAAACTCCAGCACCTAAAAAGTGCTCTTAGTATCCAAACTAATATTTTTTTCCTTAACTACACTGTCCATTATTTCTTCGATCCTACTTTATTTCAATTGCATTTATCTCGCGTTTAGCGTTGTGCTGTGTCTTTTTCACTAAATGGTGAATTTTAACATTCACATGAAGAATAGATATCTTTCCAATAGAAAAAGAATTGACAAAGATTTCTATTTTAAATATAAGGATTGATGAAATGGGACAACCGATTGACCCATATCTAGAATCCCTTGCGTGCTTAGCAGTAGGTTTGACGTTAATCAGAGAAAAAAAGTGGCAGCAGACAAACAAAGGTTGGTCCCCATACTTTGAAAATTGGCCCTTTAATATTTCCATTTAATAGCCCCCATCTGCTATGTTTTACCTGTGAATGTGCACCAACAATTTCCATATTTCAATCTTCCTCTCTTCTCACATACTAGTCTTAACACCCAACCAACTGTTTTGCCTTAAATTCCATTCCAAAGTACAAACATGCTCACATGGGTGGATTTATATGTGTATTTACGGGGCACGTGAGCGTATGGTCTTTTTGTAAAATTATATATTTATGTATATATTTTTTAAAATTAATATAATATTATCTGTTGACTCTCATATTTCGGTGCACTTGATTAAAAGTTGAGTTATTGACAAAAGATATATGGATCAATTTCCAATATATATATTTTTTCCTTTTTTTTAGCTGCAATTAGTAAAGTAGAAAACTAAATTAGTCTTCCCATTTGCCAACTGCCAACTTCTACTCTTCGTCTTCCTTCATAGTCTTTCCTTTCTCTTGGTCAACCGTCCCAAACACGAGTCCCATTTTTTGTCTAATACTTTTCTTCAAGCATTTGGACTATCCAAAGAAAAAAAAAAAGCGAAAAATCTAGACTATTCCATGAAATAATGTTCCACCATTCGATAATAAGAAATTAAAGGAGAAATTAGGCATCCGACATTGACGAATCTAACCAGGAAACCAGACAAGCATATAAAGAAACAGATTGCATGTAACCCCTTTTTCTTTTTTTTTCTCTTTTCATTTGATTATTTCCAACCACAGATCCATTATCCCCCAACCTCCGGTTTAGTAATTCTTTGTTCTTTAGTATAATGAGATTTTGATACAAAATAAATTAACGTGCTATAAAGATTATAGCCTTATATTTTAAGCTACTACTTATGACCTGATAGTATGAAAAACGTTACTATATCTTGTCTAGGCCAAATATAAATACCCATCCAACTTGGCATCATTTTTTATTTTGTCACTCTACCTCTACCTTGTTTTATTTTGGCCCTCCAACTCTATTTTATAGGTTCTATTCTAGCCCTCCAACTCTATTTCTTATGTTCCACTTTAACACAAAAACTAAAACCAATGCAAAAAATATATATCGTTAAATCTGAGGTGTAATAAATATTCAATAAAATATTGCCACATTGTTTTTTCATCCATGTCAAACGGGTCAATACTAAAATACCTGAACCCGATCATATTTTTCATCCACTGTTGCCCCATCTTCACACTCTAAATTCCAAAGCTTACATCAGCCGATTTCATATTTGGCCCGTTTAGATGAAATAAACTCACAAAAAATATGATCAAGTTCAAGTATTTTGGTATTGACCTGTGTGATATGGATGAAAAAACCAGGTGATAATATTTAATTGGATATTTATTACACCTCAGATTTAACGGGTTATATTTTTTTGCAATGATTTCAGCTTTTGTGTTAAAGTGGAACATAAGAAATAGAGTTGGAGGGTCAAAATAGAATAAAGTGAAAATAGAGTGCCAAAATAAAAAATGATACCAAGTTGGATGGGCGGTATATGTATTTGGCCTATTGTTTAAAAAAGAAATAACACTTTAATATATTTAGAAATTATTTTTAACTTCAACTTTCTTTAATGAGAACTCATATAACCACATAAATATCATGAAAATATTTAAGATCATAAGTGTTTAACCAAAAAAATGACATTTCAGTCAAAGCTTTATTTTTAGAAGAACTCGGGTTACTAATAATCGAAAATGAACAAAAGAAATTTAACAATAAGATAGATAGTAGAAAGCAAAGTAAATCAATGTGTTCAGTTGATATTTCGTGTGTCTACAAATGATCAATCTTCTCCCTTTTATAGTTATTTCTAAGTTATACGTTTTGCCTTTGTCATAATAAGGTCATTATGGATGATTAAAGACATTAAATTCTACGTTACATAATCATTGTAATTTAATACAAATTATCTAACGCTTTCAGTATTTAATGTTTATTACATATTGTATTTGGGCTCTCATGTGCTGTCAGGTTCATTCTTCTCAGCTTTTAGACTTAAATAGGTACGAACATCGAGTCTTTTTGAATATCATCTTGTGCCTCTTCTTGTGCTTACGCTCGTATCTGTTGCAACTCGTGCCTCCTTGCTTACCATCATTCTTTGACCAGCCTTCGTGTCATGACATGTCATTTTTCAATCACTTCAATATATAAACTCAATTCTTCCCAATACATATAGTCCCCCCACTTGCCATTTATTCATCAATTGAATATTTGGGAAGTGAATTTTATTAAAGCGGGAATATTTACCGCCATTAATGTTATAATAGATTCGACGCTTCAATTGTCACTTCCATTTAACACTCATTACACGCGGCATCCTTTCATTGGTTCTGCAATTTTGCAGCGCTTTTTAAGACTTTTTACGGCTTCACTAAACACGAAGCGGCAGTTCTCATTATGACCTTTCCATCATTACACATTTTTCTTTGACGGTTTCTTCTTAGTATAAATATAGTTCTTATTCTTGTCTTTCTCACTTAAAGTTCATAGCTTTCAGAATATTCAATTCTTATTCTTCACCTTCCCCATACTGCCAGAGCTTCACCAAATCCTAACCCTAGGAGAATCTCCATAGTTGATAACTTTCCTCCTGCCCCTAATAGGAGTATTAGCTAACCAATTAGGATACTTTACCTTGCCGATAGACCCGATTTTTAGTAATTTTTGGACCTCATCTTGTATCACCTGATTTTTGAAAGCTCCTTGCTTTCTCTTCTTTTGTTTGACAGGTGGATATGAGAGGTCTTCATTTAACTTGTGAGTCATTACCTCCGGTGGTATTCCTGTCATATCATAATAGGACCAAGCAACATAATCCACGTTAGTTTTAAAAAATTCAATCAAATTACCTTTCATGTCCTGGCTTAGATTAGCCCCTATGTAGACTTTCTTTTCATGCCATTGTGTGAATAATACTACAGCCTCCAGCTCTTCAATCGTTTATTTGATATTTTTATTTTCCTCTGGTTCTTGAATAAAATCAGGCCTTGAGTCCAATTCTGTTCGTTCTTGTTCAGTTGAGGTTTGTGTTGTAGTATCTTCAACTAGATTCTGTAACTGCTATTTTTCTTCATTCCTCATACTTGAATCTGCCACGGAGTTGATATTCCTGTGTGTCTGTTGATTTTCACAGATTTGACGTATTTCCTATGGTGATGAAAATTTAATAACTTGATGTAAGGTTGACGGAACGGCATCCATCTCGTGGATCTATGGTCTTCCGAGAATTATATTGTAAGTCATCTCCATCTCTGCCACTTGAAACTTTGTATCCTTGACGACCCCTTCTACGAATGTAGTAAGTATTACCTCACCTTTCATCACAATACTGGAATTGTCGAACCCAGACAAAGTATGCACCTTGGGTACTATTTTAGCTTAAGCTTGCATCTCGTGTAGAAATCATAGCAAAATAATTTTCATAGGGCTACCTGGATCAATCAAAACTCGCTTCACATTAGTGTCATGTACAAGTAAAGATATTACCAGTACATCGTTATGTGGAGTCAATACGCCATCCGCATCTGCATCATCAAATGTAATGCTTTCTTTCTCAAAGACATGTTGCACCCGCTTCCCATGTGTAATCGTAATTTTGGATACTTTATTTGTTGCTGTATACGCCACGCCATTGATTTCTTCTCCCCCTCTTATAACATTAACAATCCTTTTTGGAGAAGGCGGTTTAGGGGGCTACTGCATGTTCTTCATGTATGCTTGCTTACCGTTCTCGCTGAATAACTCAGTGAGATACCCCTGCTTCAACAGATGATCAACTTCACCCTGTAGCAACCTACAATCTGCCGTTTTGTGACCATAATCGTTGTGAAATTTGCACCAGTGTTCGGGATTGCGCCTGTTTGGATTTGACCTCATTTCTTTTGGCCACCTCACCTTATCACCCATGCTTCTTAAAACAGCTACGAGCTCGAAAGTGCTTACATTAAAATTATAACCGCCAAATCGTGCCTTCATGTTTCTATCATCATCTCGTGACTCTCATGTGTTGCGATCATTTCCATACTTCGATGATGAGCCCGATTCTCTATTTCTGGATCTATGATCGTACCTTGAATGATCATGATTTGATCGTGAATCTTTTCCAGCTGGGATCATTTATGGTTCGTACCTATTTTTACCAGACCTTTTTTCTATTTTCGCCCGTCTTGAACTCGTCTTTTCTTCTTTTTGGGACCGCGAGATAATGTCTTCTTCTATACTTAACTTTGTGCTACACCTGTTATAAATGTCATTCCATGTCGTTGCTGGGAATTCACGAAACTTTCCTTGAGTTACCTCGTAGCTTCTGAGCTTTTTTCATTCAAATTGCTAGTGAAAGCTATAGTTTCCCAATTACCTTGTACACGTGGTAACATCATTCTTTCACGCTGGAACCTATCCACGAACTCTCTGAGCGACTCGAAGTCCCCTTGTTTGATTTTGAAAATATCCTTCATTCTCTTTTCGACTTTTTGAGCTCCCGAATGTGCTTTAATAAATGAATCTGCAAGCTCAGCAAAAGAATTTATGGAATTTTTAGGTAAAAGATAATACCATGTTAATGCTCCCTCAGTGAGTGTTTCGCCGAATTATTTTACCAATACTGATTCAATTTCTTGTTTAGTCAAATCGTTGCTTTTTACACCAGTTGTGAATATAGTCACGTGGTCTCGTAGATTAGTTGTTCCATTGTATTTTGGAATATCAGGCATTTTGAACTTCTTCGAAATTGGTAGAGGAACAGTGCTTGGCTTCCAAGATTGCTGTGCATATTTGTCCATATCTATTCCTTTGATTATAGGCGGTACTCCAGGTATTTGCTCTATGCGTTCACTTTGTTCCTTGAGTTGTTTCTGCAACGTTAGAACTAAATTTTGTAAATCAGAATTGACTAAGTTACCTTGTTCTCCCTCTCATGATTCACTGAGGATTCCGCCACTGCCTGGATTAACAAGCCCAGAACGAGGGTTTTCCAAAGTATTGGTATTTGGAATTGGTGTTAATGGTGCAACAGGTAATTGGCTAGCAAAAGCCTCAAGAGCTTTATTGACCTGTTGAGCGATCAGCATCTGCAAAGCTTCATTGATAGCTTCATCTTTGTCAAATTGAGCATTTGCGTTTGAGTGAGATCCATCAAGAGTTCCTTCTCGAGATCGCCGAGGCGAACTTTGTGGAGAAGGGATCGGAGTTTGAACATCTTGTGGGTCTCCTTGGAGTTGATGGTTTCCTTGGTTTCCTTGGGTGTTATCGTTAACATTTGACATGATTGTTGATGTAACGAAATAGGTAAGGTTAAGAAAGAATAGATTATCAGATTTCCGGTAACGGAACCAATTTGTTTAACCAAAAAAATGGCATATCAGTCAAAGCTTTATTTTTAAAAGAACTCGGGTTACTGATAATCGAAAATAAACAAAAGGAGTTGATAACAATAAGATAGATAGTAGAAAACAAAGTAAATCAATGCACTCAGTTGATATTTTGTGTGTCTATAAATAGGGGTGTACATAGGTCGGGTTGGTTCGAATTTTTCAATTACCAAACCAAATCAATAGTGTCAGATTTTTAAATCTATAAACCAAACCAAACCAACGAAGTCGGATTGTTCAATCTCGGATTTGCTCGGGTTTTTCAGTTTTTTTCGGGATTTTTTCCCCGATAAGTTTTCATACCACAAATATATAACTTGTGCTTCATATATTTCTCTAGTCCTACAAGGATACAACTATATAGTGTATTTTTCAAGAAAATAATACAATAATATGAGATGAGTCATAGCATTGTACTAAAATATTCAATAACAAAAATACTAAAATTCATAAAGAAAATATTACTAAGTAATAAGCCATAATAAATATTAATATAATCTAAAAGTACTATATAAGTCATGCTAAAATAAGTACAACTATAAGTATATTAGTTATACAACTAAGCACTAGAGAAAAAGATAAACTAAGTTATGCATTTTTAATATAAACAATGCAAAACTAAAAAATAGATATCCAACACTATTGTCATTTCTAGTGTCAAATTGAATTTTCTTTGTTAGCATTAGTATTGATGTGAAGTTTATTTTAATTACTACCTTTACGAACTATAAAGTTTATTGGACCATTCAAGAATGTTAATTCTAAACTTGAAACAATATGTTTAAAGATAAAACTGTGAAAAAGTTTAAAAAATATTTATGAATTGTATTAAAAATAAATATTTATATGTATAAAATATTTGTAAAAATTAAATAAATATAATATCGGATTGGGTTAGTTTCAGTTTGACTTTTTTTAGTTAAAACCAAACCAAACCAATTATGGTCGGGTTATTTTTTCCAACACCAAACCAAATCAAACCAACCCATGATCGAATTTTTTTTTTCGGTTTGACTCGGATTAGCGGTTGGTGCGGTTTATTGGTTTTCGTTCTACAAATGATCAATCTTCTCCCTTTTATAACTATTTCTAAGTTATATGTTTTGCCTTTGTCATAGTAAGGTCATTATGGATGATTAAAAGAATTAAATGCTACGTTACATAATCATTGTAATTTAATACAAATTTTCTAATGCTTTCAGTATTTAATGCTTATTAAATATTATATCTGTGCTCTCATGTGCTGTCAGGTTCATTCTTCTCGGCTTTTAGACTTGGTACGAGCGTCGAGTCTTTTTGAATATCGTTTCGTCTTGTGCCTCCGCTCATATCTATTTGAACTCGTACCTCCTTGCTTACCATCATTCTTTGACCGACTTTTGTGTCATGACATGTCATTTTTCGATCAATTCAATATGTAAATTCAATTTTTCCCCATATAATTAGTTCTAACCGTACTTTTGCTATAAAGGTTTTGTTTCTTTCTTAAAACGATCAAATCAAATAAAGTGATAGGGAGGAGTTGTTAACTATTTTGCTGAGATTATGCACAACTGTTTCTTATAGATGAATCTCCTTTTGAGATAGAACTGATGACTCAACCAGTCCTACACAGCACTAGTTTACATTTCTCACCCTTTTTCTTTTGCCAGGGAAAATAAATCTAGCTATGCCTTTTTAACTAATCATAATTGATTGCCACAATTTGATCTAATTAGGAAGACTCTAAAATGAGACTACTTGTTTCTGCAACAGAAAGGGAATGGTTATGCTCGCCTTCGTACGTAACAATCAGCATGGTTGGTTCATCCAGAGCTCTCTCTACATGTTTACGTGCTGGGCAACCTCTAACACTGCTACATTTATAGTATGCCCTGCCATTATTTAGCAACACAAAAAAAATAGTTTAGTCTCAAATACGTACATTAATAATGTATGGTAAGAATTTTTACCCAATTAAGTCACTTTAATTGAGTTCCATGTAATTATCTATCATAAGTGTAAATTGAAAACAAGACAAGTTACTAGTATCATATATAATAGGCAAAATTATACTGATAATATAAACGAATTATTGTGTAAGTTGTAAATATTTAAAAGGATTTGCTCGAAACCTTGGATGTGGAGATCCTTTAATTGGCTTTTGTCCATATTTTCTCCATGAATAATCATCAGGTGGGATGTCAGACATCTTCATGCTTATTGCTGGAACTCTTTCCACCCTTTTAAGTCTTAGTTTCCTGCTTGAACAGATACAGAAAAGTATTAGTAATCCATTATAAGCACAATTATATATAGCTGAATGCTGATGAACTAAATACTACTAAATCAGATGAAAGGTTGAATTTTATTATTACCTTCTTTTTGAACAATGGCAATGGCCGGAGGATCCACTACACTTGCCGGAGAGGCCGTTCTCCGACGAGCAGCACTTTCTTTTAAAGGAAGAAGAAGTAGTCAAAGGAGGCTTTCCAGCAGAAGAGACCTGAGAAATCTTGAAAGATGAAGATGGTGAAAGCTGCTTAGAACTCTCTGTTAACGTTGACATATTAAACGAATTTGAGCGAGAAATATCTTGAACATAGGAAAGGTTAATGCTCTTTTTTGTGACCAATTCTTGGTTCTCAACAACCCCATCTCTTGGATTTTGAAAGAATTGGTGATTGTAAAGTTCATAGGCAACTGGAGGGACTTGTTGAACTGGAGTCGGACAATAAACTTTACTGTCAATAAAATCTTTCTTGACTTTTCGAGGGGAAGAAATAGGTGCTCTTCTGAATCGAGCGTGGCCAGTTCTTGTTCGACCAAGAAGTGAAATTACCTTCTTGAACTTTGTAACAGCTGCATCAGCTACCATTTCAATCTCCATAGGGGAATTTTCTTGCTTTAGGAAAGAAGATAAATTCCCCTGATTTTGCTGACTCTGAGTTTGAGACAACAATTTGAGGAGTTTTTCGACGCTCTCAAGCCCAGAGGCAGCTTCTTGAACCACTGCCTTTTCTTCCAACTTTGTATTGAAGATAGTAAAATTATTCCTACTTGTGTTTCTGTAATCCACCATGAGCTCTACAGCCATCTCTGTTTACTCGGCCAAAAGGAAGATTAATCAGATGAGGAGGGAGAAATAGATATAGACAAAGGGAAGAAGAGGAGAGTGTTGATTACGGGTCAAAGAGATGCCATTGGCGAGGTTAAAAAGGAAGAAGGAAAAGAGAGGTGATGATAAAGTAAACAGTAGGTCACTGACTTGTCAGTCTCCTCTTATTGTTTTGCTGGAGGATTAGTGGAAAAAGTAATTTCCTACTCCAAATTCCTATGGCACTTTTTATACTGTAATTTGTTTTAATTTAAAAATAATTAATACATATTTATATATTTCTGTTATAAAATAAAAATAATTTAGTAACATGAACAAGAAATAATAATAATTTTGTAAAACATGAACAAGAAATAGAGATAGAGAGAAGGAAGAGATTTTCTTCTTCAATTGTGTGTATTTTCCTATCAATTACAAGACCTTTATATAGGCATAAAAAGTAAAGAAAATATGTCATTGAACATACAAAATATGTCATTGAATATGTCATTAAGCATTTGAGACGAAGATCATAGAAGAAGAATAGACATCCACCATAATTTGATATTTATCATAACACTCCCCCTTGGATGTTAATAGATAATGTGCCTCGTTAAAACCTTACTAGGAAAAAATCCTATGGGAAAAAATTCTAGTGAAGGAAAAAGAGTACACATGTTTAGAAATACGCCTTTTGGTTGCCTCGTTAAAAACCTTGCAAGAAAAACTTAGTGGGACAAAACCTTGTAAGGGAAAAAGAGTACAACGCGTATTAACTCCCCCTGATGAGAGCATCAATTCATATCCCAACCTTGTACACTAATTTCTTGAAGGTTGACGTCAGTAGAGATTTGGTGAACAAATCAGCCATATTATCATTTGAACGAATCTATTGCACATTGATACCACCATTCTTTTGAAGATCATGTATGAAAAATAACAGTGGCGAAATGTGTTTTACCCTAGCTCCTTTTTATGAATCCTCTATTCAATTGGGCTATGCATGTTGTATTGTCTTCATACAAAATTATGGGTAGTTTGCAACACTTCAAACCACATTTGTCTCGAATAAGATGTATTATAGACTTCATTTCTTGACTTTCTTCATGAATAGCAATTATCTCAACATGATTAGATGAAGTAACCGCGATTGATTGCTTACTCGATCGCCAAGATATGACAATGTCTCCACATGTAAATACATAGTATGTTTGTGATCAAGTCTTGTGTGTGTCAGATAAATACCCCGCATCGGCATAACCAACAAGATCGGGATTGTAATCATTGCCATAAAATAAGCTCACATTGGTAGTCCAATTTAGATAACACAATATGTGTTTGATTTCACTCAAATGTCTCCTTGTAGGAGTAGAGCTATATCTTGCTAAGACATTAACTGAAAATGTTATGTCACGCCTTGTAGTGTTAGCAAGATACATTAGTGCATCAATTGCACTAAGATATGGTACTTCAAGACCAAGAAGTTCTTCATTATTTTCATGAGGTTGGAATGGATCTTTATTTATATAGAGTGATCTCACATCCATCGGGGTACTAAATGAATTTGCTTTATCCATATAAAATCGCTTTAAAATCTTTTCAGTGTATACTGATTGATGGATAAAAATTTCATCTTTCATATACTCAATCTATAGATCAAGATAAAATTTTATCTTTCCAATATCTTTCATTTCAAATTCTTTCTTTTAAACAGTCTACTGTTTTAGGAAGCTACCCAAAGGATATTTAAATCATCAACATACACATCGATTATAGCAAATTTAGATCTAAATCCTTTTGTAAAGACACAAGGACAAATTGAATCATTCTTGTACCCTTCTTTCAACATGTACTCATTCAGGCGATTATACCACATGTGCCCTGATTGTTTCAATCAGTATAAGGATTTTTGAAGCTTTATTTAATAAATTTCTTGGAAACCATAATATGCTCCAAGACAATTTAAATCCTTCAATGATTTCCACTATACGCATATCAAGTTTTTCAGATATTTCCAGATTAAAACCTGAAATAACTATATCCACCATAAGAGAACATGTCTCCATATAATCAATGTGACGATATTTACTAATTTTTTTGTGTCACAAGTCGTCTTTATGTTAATCGATTTGAACTTTTTGCACAAGAACATATTTATACCTCCATTGGCTGTATACTTTCAGGTGTTGGGACTATCTGCCCAGCTTCACATTTTTCAAGTGAAGTCAATTTTCATTGCGTATTTCATTTGGCCAATCATTTTTCTGTTCAAATTTCATGACAGATTTGAGCTCAAGATCCTAGTCAATATTAATAATATTGAGCGCTACATTATGTTAACAACATAGTCGACGATCATTTTATATCGGTTTAGTTATTACACAATAAAGACATAACTTATTGAGATCTCTTTATCTCATTATTTTCAGGTACTTGAGTCTCTCACATGAGGTCTTACGAAGTGTTATGTCGTGGTGCTCTTCTAGAGCACTTACCTTGTTATTATGACTATCTTGAATATTTGCCCCTCTCCTTCTTCAAGGAGTTTTATCTTTGTAACCGATTGGTCTGTTACGCTTCATGTGTGCCATAGACTATGTCCCTCGTGGACTTTATTCTATTTAGAGCATTAGCAGCTGAAATACGATATTTAGCTTTGGGTCAGCAAATGCGTCTGGCAATAATTTATACATTAATTATCACTTGAACTTCAAGTACATATTTTCTTGTACAAGGATCTATATGTATTCATAATAATTCATTTCATGTATCACTTTCTCAGCTGTCCATTTTCTCCCTCTAATATTGGGATTACCAACATATTTCCCAACCTTCTTTGGGAACTCATCTCTGTGTATTGTGGTGGCATAATTAAATCATATAGCATATCCATATTTTTATATATAAATTATTTGGTTCCTGACCCTGAACCGATTGTGATAGGGAAAAATTTTCATAACTTGGCTAGATGCGTACAAGTGCTACTGTATATTAAATAATACACCTCATACCAAATTTTATTTTTTGGAGTTTTGTTCTCATAACCAATGATTTAGCTATAATTGGAGGCATACAATTTCTGCTAAACCAACTCGGATTTAAGCCAGTATTATCAAGATAAATCATCATAATTTATATTCTAAAATTGTGCTCTAATAATTTGAGCAAGCAATCTTGCAAAAGTCAAACTGCAAGTTGATAACAAATGCACATGTGACCATAGAATAGATGCATCTATTAAAATTATTTAATAATAAACGGTCCACATGGCAGGTGACTGGGCCCATATATTTATCACCTTTTATTCATTCCAGAAATCAAGGGATTCAATTCCAACCTTAACTGGTATATTATAAGAATAAGCAGCACAAGAGAATTCTTGAAAAATCTTTATTCTTCGATATATGCCAATGTAATTCTCAATTAATTTTTCGCATCATAATTGAATCGGGATGGTCAACAGGTCATGCCAACTAATATGTATTTTAGTAAACCTCTGATTTACTTGTGGCATATGATTTCAGCATCATGCTTATATTTATGTAGTACAAATACGAAGAAGATCGGGTAACCTTTCATATTTACCCGGTATAATTATAGAAATATGAAGATATTCAATCTTCTTTTCATTTATAGTCTCAATATGCCAACCACTTTGATTTATACATTTGAAATTCAATAAGTTTCTTTTTTGAGACTTTACAATATCAATGTCATGAATAATTTTATTCATCCGGATAGTAACAAATTAGTTTTTTTGGAGCTCTTAATAACTTTTGTACTACAAGATCTTTTATCATACCATTCATATGGTAAATATCTCATTCACTGAGAAAAGTATATCATAATAAATTGTCATGGTCAAAATTATCATAAGCAGAATCATTTCTTGCTTTAATTTTGCCTTTAATAACCTTTTATAAGACATGACAAAATAAATTTCGGTTTACCACATGTACGCGACCAATGACATATTCATGTTACCACACAATAATATTTATTCTCTTTATTTCACTCAAACATTCCTTAGAGGTGAGTTGTGTGATATTCATCTAATCATGAATTACATGTCTTTATTGCTTTATCACATATTGCCACATTCACCTTTAAGAATGGGTATGCATTCTCAATGCTTATCACCAATCACATTCTCTTCAAGGAATAGATCATAATTAGCGATGTGCTTTATATCAATTTGATGGTAAACATTGAATTATATTTTGAAGGACTTATTTTGAGAACACTTGTTGTTCTCCTTTTATAATCATTGTGATGATTATTATTATTTGGAACGCTCATGTTCATTGTTCAAATGCTTGTCTTCATTTAGACTTATTATGCACTGCTACCACATTCACTTCAAGAATGGAGTTAATCTAGTAGGGAAATCTTCATGCATTTTCATGAAAAATATATTATTTTTCTTTATTCAGCATTATATCATCAATATGGTATATTGGGACTCAAACCCAATGTCTCACCAATATAAAGGCATGTTAGGCCATAATAAATTGGGACTCAAACCCAACTCCTATCATTATGGAGCATCAAGAACTGATCCCGATGTCTTACCCTCAATCAATGGCATAATAGGCTAAACAATATTGAGACTCATTCTCAAACCTTAATTTTAGTAACATGCCAATTACGTTGTACACAGCTAATTTACAACTTAACAAATCAAATTTGTTTTCTTAAATAAGTGTACAAATCTCAAATCAGCGTAAAGCTTTATAAATTATTTGTAACATCTATATGAAATACAACCGTTTGTAGTCGGAATATTTCTTATAAATTCTATTAGAGTTTAAATGGATCATAAAATCATTATCATAATATTTATTGAGCCTCTTAAAAAAAGGTTTTTGTTTTTGGGGTATACCATACCTATTGGATTTGATTTAACGTCATGACTTTCCTTCACTCAATTCAACCAAGCAATGAGTAAATAAATTTATCAAAAGTACAATATATAGGTAACATCACATATACAATACTAATACATAAATTCAGCATTTATATTACTTGAAAAGTGACACTATAGGTAATAGCTTACCAGTTGTAGCTTATGCATCATTCATATAAAATACTTAAAAATGGTACGTCAGTAGCAAACATCAAGTAGGCCATGGATACTTGAAAATACCTCTTCTAATAGTCATACCAATCATTGTTTGCTTTCAGATGATACAATCATAAATTATGAAGTATACTTTCTCAATAGCTGGTTTGTTTTTCAAATTTCAAAGAAGTAATTAATCAACCTAGATAAAGATGTGAAGTATTTCTTGTTTTCTTCAAGATGATTTATGTTTCTAATCAGTATGACCAATTTTTTTTATTCCTTTTTTTAGTATATGCAAGGGCAAAAACCCAAAAAGAAAAAATGTCCATCCAAGTAAAAGAAAATATTAAAAGCGACAAGACAGATTGAAGATAGTTAACACACAAATATGCATAAGACAACTTATATAACATATCCTTGGTTACTATGACATGCATCATATCAACAAGTAACTGCTACTATGATTTTCACATTTAGAACTTTGAAAATTTCAATCCATTCAGGTGATATAAAGAGATGTAATATTAATATGTGCTTATGCAATACATGTGTAGTACAGAGTTGTGTGCATATGTGATATTAAAGGAATGACAAGTATAAGATACTCACACCTTCTTACGTTTCATTACTTACCATATGTAGTTTTTCTTTATATCTAACCATGAGATGATATGTATGACTTTTAATTGCAAATTTTCTTGATGTAGGAATTTTTTTTTGTAGACATATATAAAATTGGTTAGAGACTCGTGCTGATAACGTGTTATAAAATAAAAGCAATTTAGTAACATGAACA
Source organism: Nicotiana glauca (assembly GCA_026770625.1). Lineage (NCBI taxonomy): Eukaryota > Viridiplantae > Streptophyta > Magnoliopsida > Solanales > Solanaceae > Nicotiana > Nicotiana glauca. The sequence continues at coordinate 47,628 of MU759466.1, read as the reverse complement.
AGAAATAGAGATAGAGAGAAGGAAGAGATTTTCTTCTTCAATTGTGTGTATTTCCTATCAATTACAAGGCCTTTATATAGGCATAAAAAGTGAAGAAAATATGTCATAGAATATGTCATTGAACATACAAAATATGTCATTAAGTATTTGAGATGAAGATCATGAAAGAAGAGTAGAAATCCACCATAATTTAATATTTATCATAACAATTTCAACATTTTTAGTTTTAATCTCTTATTCTATTTGTAACGATATATTCATATGCGGTGGCGTAACCACACTACGTCAAGGATGGTCAAACGAACACCTTTCACCGAATAATTATATTATACTATGAAATATATAAGTCAAATATTATTTGGTATGATTATACATTTTGAATAACCTTGACATTTTAGCGAATTTGACTCTTTTTATTCAAGAAACTTTATTTTCCCTTTTTAATTTCCTCAATTCGGATTTACCTGCTAATTCTGTTTCCCACAATAAAATGAAGACCACTGTATACGGTCTATTTGGCTCCTTTTCAATCCAAAAAAAATCCTTCTAAATAGTTCTAAAACTTAAATTTTGTGTAAAAATAAATAACTAATCTTAAATGTTATTTCTTAAATAAATTTTACAATTTAAAAGTCAAGCTTTACGAAAATGGAATCTAACAAAAGCTCCTTGCATACTAGTGACTAGTCCAACTCTATTTTTTCTTTGATTTTATGCTTACTTTAATTAGTAAAAAAAATATAGGTCCGTTTTATGTTAGTTTTGATTTATAAAATTTTACATTTCTATTACAAATGTTTTAATTTTAGCTAAATATCACGTAGTTAATTTTAAAACAATTTAGTGCACCATTCATTAATTATAAATAAATTATCGATTACCTTAAAGTTTGAAGATTGAACACCCTTGACGAAATTTCTATCTACGCCGCTACTCATATGATTATTGAAATGTCATAATATATTTAAAATCATATAAAATACAACATGAAAAATATTAGTATTTGTTGTTTTGTTTTATTATTGTATACGGTAAAACCGGAAGGTCCAATCTTCTGTCGTTACGTTGGATCGCATGCGCATTTCAAAGGCCCGAGGCTATGGTCGAGGCTCACCCCCGAGGCGCTATCAGCGCTCAACCTCGAGGCAATACGAACCAACAATTATGATGGAAAAGTGGGGAGTTCCCTAGGCGTGTAAATAGGGCTGACAAAGCCTAGTGGACTAGCCAAAAAACGAATCAAGACATTAAATGGTTGTATCCGCCCAAATTTTTATAATTAATGCACTTGTACTATGTTTGGATTCCCTCTCATATATAAAGGGGATCCTTGTTATTTTGTAGATATCTAATGCTCAATACTAAGTATACAAGAATATTCTCTCTGCTCTCTAACACATTCTCTTGATTTCAGTACTTCATTTATTGCTTATATTCATTATGTTTTATTTATAGTTCTTCATTTATTGCTTATCATTGATCATAAATAGTCATCATCATAGCTCTCATAATTGTTATCTCCCTCTCGACTGCTTTAAGTCGTCTATCCAACTCGACCCCGAAGCCTTATATACGATAGCTCGAGGCCCCGACCTCCAGCCATTTGGTTTGATTATCATACCATCTCTAAGCTATAATATTGATTTCTAATCTTTTACTTAGAATTCATTGCTTAACAACTTGCATAAAAATAGATCACGTATTTTTAGAACCTCATAATCAAATTTAATTGTTATTTTTATTTTTACGGTAAACAGTTTGGCACCCACCATGGAGCTAAAAATAATAGTGATTATTTTCTTGTTGGTTTTACTACATAACGCAAGTTATCTTTCACGCTTTTCCTTGTCCAAGATCTTTGATTTCAGGTCAAAATGTCTAACTCGGTAAATGGAGGTGAAAACAACAATCTCGAGGACCACAGAGAGAATGATGTGAATGTTTCAGGTGTTGGTGTACCACCATGAAACCCTAGGAAAGTGCCAGAACCAATTCCTGTGGACGCAGTCTCGCGCGATGACCAACACATCGATATAAGCTCCCATACCAACAAGAGTGTACATCAAGTAGAGCAACAACAAGTTCAAAAAGCCCAGCTCGAGAGGAACGGGAGGTTAGCCTTCACGTTATTTTTGAAACATTACAGGCATAATAGTTGGTGATTATTCAACTGCAAAGTCACCAGAAAACTCCTAGCACGGTAGCATCGGGAACAACTTCCCCAGCTGAGCAAGTACCGGAAAGATCAAGCAACAACGGGTTGACAACCGACCCTACCCTTATAAAGCTGCTCGAGAACCTCACAAAGAGGATCTAGTCGGGAGAGAAAAAGATAGAAGCCAACGATAAGAAGGTAGAGACCTACAACTCTAGGGCCGACTAAATCCTGGACGCACCCCCGGTCCTGAAAGGTGTAGATTCAAAGAAGTTTGTATAAAAGTCATTCCCACAAGAAGCTGCTCCGAAACCTATTCCAAAGAAGTTCAGAATGCCCGACCTTTCGAAGTATAATGGGACCTCGGACCCCGATGAGCACATCACTGCCTACACTTGTGCAGCGAAGGGCAACGACCTAAGGGACGACGGGATCGAGTCTGTCCTGCTAAAAAAGTTCCGGGAAACACTCTCAAAAGGGTCCATGATGTGGTATCACAACATAGCACCTAACTCTATCGATTTATTTGTCATGCTGCACAAGCCGGGGCCATCAAGGTGGCCACAAGAAAATTCGACGTCTTCAAAATCAAGCAAAGGGAGAATGAGATATTACCAGAGTTCTTGTATTGCTTTCAAATGGAATGAATGGAACTACCACCAGTCTCCGACGATTGGGCAGTACAGGCCTTCACTCAAGGTTTGAAAGAACGAAGCTCGGTGGCTTCGAAACAACTAAAGTAGAACCTAGTCGAGTATCATATCGTGACCTAGTCGGACGTTCACAGTTGATATCAATCAAAAATCAGGGTCGAGGACGACCAACTAGGAGTCCCCTTGAGCTCGGTATATCCCAGCAGGATTCCGGCAAAGGAGCCAAAGTCAAACAAGGGAAGACACCAACCATACACAGAAGACAGAAGAAATGCCTCGAGGCACAATATACCCCACAATGATCGAAGGATGGACCGAGGCCAGAACCCTCGGGGACTTGTCAGCAGAGGTGGTTACGATAGGTACATAGGGACGACGGAGGCATCTTGCTTGTCGGAATACAACTTCAACGTCGACGTATCAAACATCGTGTTCGCCATCAGTAAAATCAGAGATGCCAGGTGGCCTAGGCCTGTGCAATCAGATCCTTCACAAAGAAATCATAACTTAGTGTGTGAATTTCACAACACGTACGGCCACAGGACCAAGGATTGTGACCAGCTCCGAGAAGAAGTAGCCTGACTACTCAGCAAAGGTCACCTCCAAGAATTCCTCAGCGACCGGGACAAAAATCAGTTCTGGAAAGAGAGGCGACTAAGAAGAACAAAACAAATGAGCCACAACATGCCATCCACATGATCTAGGGAGGCATCGATGCCCCGTAGGAGCCCATGATGAGAAGAACAAAAATATCCATCACTAGAGAAAAGCGAACTCAGGGTTACATACCCGAGGATGCTCTCACATTCAGTGATGATGACATCGAAACCTTGTCTCAACCTCATATGTCGTGCTGGTAATCTCTTTCCTTATAAATACATTTCAAATTAAACGTGTATTTGTGGATCCAGGTAACTCGGCCAATATTATCAAGTCGAGGATGGTAGAGAAGCTCAGACTGCTTAACCAAATCATACCCGCCTATCGATTCCTCAACGGATTCAACATGGAGAGCAAAACAACTAAAGGGGAAATCACCCTCCCAGTCAACACGGTCGGCACAATCCAAAATACCAAATTCCATATCATCGAAGGAGACATGAGGTACAACGCCTTGCTCGAAAGGCCATGGATACACTACATGAGAGTAGTACCATCCACCCTCTATCAAATGATGAAATTCCTAACAAAGGATGGGATTAAAACTATCTATGGAGAATAACATGCAGCAAGAGAAATGTTCGCAGTGCAAGATGTGATGCCGACACCAGTACCTACACCCTCGAAGGTGCCAAAGGGTGCATGTATCCAATCGAAATGACCAAAGCACTTTCCAACTCGAAGGCCTTAGGTTCCAAAAAGCATACGTTGCACTCTTTTCCTTCGATCGAGTTTTTATTCCAAGAAGAGTTTTACCGGCAAGGTTTTTAACGAGGCAACACATATATACTACCTAAAAAAAACTCTACAAAGTATTCAAGGCTTCTTTTCAATCAACCTCGAACACTGGGGGGCATACTCACGGAAGATCGCCTCCTCAGAGAAGTCAAGATGTGCTGAACAGGGTCTCGATAGAAAGATAATGTACTAGGTCAAATAGTCGAACGAGCCGTGTCCACATAGAATAATTGAGCCCTTAATATAAAAATATGTATACTTATGCCAAGTAATCAAGAGAATACTTTCCAAAGCATTTCACATTTCAAAAGAGCTCAGTATCTTTGCAAAACGACTCCAGAGCCAAAAAAATATCCCAGACACTCGGGGACTGGCATCAACAATTCAAAGCATGAATGAGCTCCGGGTCGGAGTTCCAAACTCATAAGCTCTCAATAAGGCAACATCAAGGCCACAAAATGGCTCAAAAGCCAAAAGTGTCCTGAACACTCGGGGACTGGCATCAAAATCTCAAAAACCACATGACCCCCGGGTCAAAAACTCCGAATTCATAAGCCTGAATAAGGCAACACCAAGTTTACAAGAAAGGCTCCCGATCCATGAGATGTTCAATGACTCGGGGATTGCCGCCAATAACTATCCCCCTCGACTTATCAAATATCTAAGGCCATAAGACCCCAAGTGGGTAGACTCGGTCTCATAAGACCTACATAAGGCCATTGCAATATTTGTAAGACCTCAAGCAAGGCATGAACCATACTTGTACCAAGTAGCCAAAACTTTAAGACCTCAAATGCATGTAAAACTTGTAAGACCTTTCTAAAGGAATAATTCTAATATTAAAGTTAAGGCTATATATCAAACTTGTAAGACCCTTAAAAAGGCATACCCTTGATATAGACGCCGAAACTACTTCACTTGGGAACTAAAAGGCTCCGGCCAAACACAAGTGACTACAGTCACAAGGTTGTACCAGCCAAACTAATGTGACTCGGGGATGCTCGGCCGTCTCTACAAAATCATAGGCCTTCAATTACTTCGAATATACTTCGAAAAGAACCGATTAAACAGGCTAACCTCGACATAGGTAAAAGAGCTTCGACCATGTCAACTCCAAATTACAGGATTCGAGATGCTCAGCCACTGAGCCAAACCTCCCGAGGTGCTCGATCATCACCATATAACGACTCATAATTGAGGTTTTAATCAAACCATCGAAAAGTCAGTCAAACACAATCTCAAAAAATCCTTGACGAGGAAAAAATAAAACCTATATTAGAGGTCGCATCGATCCAAACCTATATATCTTCTCGAGGGTTTCCTTTCGAAACTTACACCGAGCATATTTTTTGCTTCTGCCTCTGTGATAACTAAGGATTTTGTCACATTTTATGCTCCTTCTTGCTTGCGCTTTGGCTATTAATTGTTACAAAATAGTCCCAAAAGGCTCATAAGTGTGCTTGATTGCAGGTTTGATCGATAAAGTGACGAAATGTAAAAGGTCGGCTCAAAGGGAGTGAAACCTGCTCAAGTATCAAAGACAAGGCAAACTGAGGGCAAAAAGGCCTAGTGCAGCCACATTCGATTTTGTGCGTTCCGAACTAGGTAGATTCAGAGAGTGTGATTTAAGGCAAAACACCTGGTGCGACCGCAGTCCATTCTGTGCGGTCCGCACTAGGTAGGTTCAAAGAGTTGGCAAAAATCAAGCTTCAGGCAATACGGCCGCCGTTCATATTGCGCGGTCCGCGGTGAAGGCTCCATGGCGCGTGACCATTTTCTGCGGTCCGCGAAGTAGAGATTCAGAGAATTGAAATTTCCAGAGTCCAAGCCTATGTGATACGCGATCATCTTTGTGCAAACCGCGCTAGCTGCCACTGTGGTCGCGGTCCATATTGTGCGGTCCGCGGTTCCCAACTTCAGAGAGCCAAGTTTTGAAATCCAAGAGCCTTGTGTGGTCGCAGTCCATTTTGTGCAGCCCGCACTGACCCTGCAAGGGTATTTTTATCCAGTTTTTTCAGCCTAGTATAAATAGAACATTTTACAATTTTTAGGTCAATCTGTATCTTCAGAACTGAGATGCTCTCGTGAGAACACCTTTTATAGCCATTTTTGGCACCTTAGCTTCAAATTAATGATATATTCATGTAATTTAATTTAGCATTTAGTTATTATATCTCGTTCTTCATCTATTTCTTCATTTTCTCCTTCAAGCATGAGTAGCTAAACCCATTAGCTAGGGTTGTGGCTCAACCCTAGTGTGGGTAATTGATGGTTGTTGCCATCTAGGATTAGATTGACTATGGGTGTTTGCTATTTGGGTTGATTTTATATTTTAATATAAGAATTGGTGGTTGCAAACACTGATTCAAGTTTTGTGGACTTGATTCTTCTTGAGAAAGAAAGTCTATGTCTCCAAAATTGACCCATCAAGGAATTGGGATGGACTCATGAGAAATGATAGTCCCAATTAACGGGTTTAACCTCGAGAGAATAGTCACCCTACTTGAACCCTAGTTGTTGGGTATAATTTGCCTACACATTTGGTCTCGAGAGAGTCAATTGGGCAAAATCACTCTTTTTACCGAGAGGTGTGAGAGTGGGTAAAATTGTGCAACGGTTATAGCATAAGCCCCAATCATGTCAATCGAACCTTAGTAACATCTACCCGTCAATTAGCCACCTAGGTAATATCATGACCCTAGTACCCCTCTTCCCATTAAATATAACTTAGCAATCATCTCGTAGTATAATTTAGTTGCAATCAATAGTTAGATAATAGTAGTTATAATTTGAAAACCCAAAATATGTTTGAAGTGATATTTGAGGCAAACGCACATCTCTAAGCTAGATATATAATCCATCTCCATTACTAGCTCCCTGAGGAAATAGATCCCGACCCTCATATCGGATAAAAGCTATTGCGACCCGCTGTTCCTACCTTGGTGTAGTGTCGAGTTGGCAGCGATCACCTTGCGGTCAAGACTTCTTCTCAACTTAGCTTTAGCATTGACAGCGTCCTTCAAATAGACCACCACGTTCTGGTCAGCCTTAGTTCGGCTCATTAAGGCTTCAGCTCGGGCATCCACAACCTCGGACTTTATCTTCAAAAGCTCAGTCTTGAGCTTCGTAATCATATCTATTCAAACCAAGCTATTATCACAAGCTAAGCGAAGTTTAACCTCAAAGGTGGAGGCTTTAGCCAGAGCACCCTTCCCCGCTGAAGCCTGAACGTCCGCCTAAGCCTTTAACTCATCATACTCGCGCTTGGCTCGGCCAACTTCATTCCGAAGGCTCTCTAGGTCCTCCATCTTCTTTTTCTTTGCAACTGAAATAATCGAAACATTAGCCTCAGGAGCTAGAAGAAGGAGCACACACTCCCTCGAAACAAAAACTACTTGCTCCTTTAGGTAGCTCTCATAATTCAAGCTTCGACTCGCCTCATACTGTAAGTGTGCCAACTCGACTTCTCTTTTGTTGCAATGGAACCTAAGGGATTTCTCCCTATCCAAAGCTTTTCGCAGCCCTGCCTCACAGTGAAGCAGCTTGGACTTAAGCTTGTATAAGGTCTGCAAAAGAAACTCAATAAGAAAGCAAGGCCCGAAACTCAAAGGAATGTGCCAAAACTCACCACAGAGTGGAGCCACTGAGCTTCCTCGAAGGTCGGGCGCACATCTGCTAGTCTGACTCCTTCAGCCCCAGAAGAGCTGACCCCGGTTGGGATACGGTCGCTCGGTGTATACGAGTATCCCTCGAATTACCTTTGATAGGAGAAAGAATCGGTGGCAGATAACCATAATTCCTCGAAGTATCGGTGACAGATAACCCTCATTCCTCAAAGTACCTTCGACGGAAAAATAAGAAGGTAGTGGAGGGAAACTGCCTTTCCAAAACTAGAAATCGCGGGCGCAGTAGGCTCAGTCAATACATCCTCTCTGAACCCCATTCTGGGTTAGTCTTTCGTTGAGCATCGTCTCCCTGCAAATGCATTTCTTGCTTATTATTATCATTCTTTAACCCAGAAGTTGGCAATCCTTCTCTCTCTCCGAGAGTTCATGGTCCCGCCTCAAAAGGCTCCCCGGTGCCTACAATAACAGAGTTAGTATGCATTAAAGAGAAAATGCCTTTCCAAATTAAAAAAGGGAAAGGGAACAAATCGCACAACACGTAGTGTGATGTTTTGCTTGCCATTTTCCCCTAGACAAAGCTCGCCCCTTATGCTCGTCATGGGTAGAGTGGATCGCCAACTCTAGAGCCCAATCCGATAGATCAGGGACCTCGCATATCATCCATGAAATCGCTGTAGAAGAGGAAAGGAAGGCGTATTTACGGAACCCACCTTCGCCATAATTATAAAACTATGAAGGCATGAATGTACCACGTAGGTGTAAAATTCCATTCCTCAGGGAATGGCATGAACTCTACAGGGATAATATCAGCAGTCTGTACTCGAACGAATCAACTCATCCACTCTCGATCTTCGTCTTCTTCATCATCAATAATGAAAGGCGTGGTCGACCAGCATCGTAAAGATAGTAGACCTCGATGATAAAAAGGCCGGTACAACCTGATAAGATGACTGAGGCTGAATTCTAACCCTGCCTTATCCATAAAGAACCTCATCATCAATACTATCCGCCAAAATGACAGGTGAATCTGCGCCAAGGTAACTTGATACTTTTGACAGAAGTCAAGCACAACCCTATCAAGGGGGCCCAGCATGAAAGGATACGTCAACACATTCAAAAACCCCTCGGCATGGTCCGTGATGCTTTCTTCCGGGGAAGGTATCTACAGTACTACCTTTCCCCCCATCCACAGTCTTTCCTCACCAACTCAAGGTGTCCCTCTCTTATCGAAGAAGTAAAATTCAAGGTATGCTTCCGTTGACCCTGAGCATCGGGAGACCAATCTGACGAGAAGTCCCCTTTCAAAGCAAAATGCCCCGAGGCAGGCTCGCCTGGCATCAGCGGAGCTCCGCCAACAAGGCAAAACCCGGAGGTAGAACTTTCTCCCCCTTGCCGAACGGACCCTGATGTAGCAGTCATGACTGTGGTAAAACTAGAGAATTGGAGCAAGAATTTGGGCAAGAGCATCAATACTGAAATGTTCGAGGACCTCCACCAAAAGAAGATAGGCTCCAAGAAGCCATTAATATCATTACAAGTCCTGAGATGGTACCCGATCTCGAGGACCTCCACCAAAAGAAGATAGACTCCAGGAGGCTCCCATTTATAGAGGGTGGTAGTGTAACCGACAATGCTATCAATGTCTTTGAAAGACGTATCGGCAGGCGCAATCAATGCGTTTTTGGGAACTGAATCGGTGACGATATTATCGCTTTGGAGACCAAGAATCGGTAGTACATTGAATGATGCTGAAAAGATGAGTCAATGGGACATGTCAGTTATCGCAAAGGCCTACGTCATAAGTATGATATCATCGCGAGAAGTTCGGAGAGATGGATATCAAAGTCGTTTCTTATTGTTCCACTCTAAGAAATGCGAGGACTATCTGTATACGGTGAAATCAGATGGTCCAATCTTCTGTCGTTACGATGGCTCGTACGCGCATTTCAAGGGCCCGATCCTATGGTCGAGGCTCACCCCCGAGGAGCTATCGGCGCTCAACCTCGAGGCAATACGAGCCACCGATTATGATGGAAAAGTGGAGAGTTCCCAAGGCGCGTAAATAGGGCTGGCAAAGCCTAGTGGATTAGCCCAAAAACGAATCAAGACATTAAATGGTTGTACCAACCCATATCTTAATAATTAATGCACTTATACTGTGTTGGGATTCCCCCTCATATATAAAGGGGATCCTTGTTATTTTGTAAATATCTGATGCTCAATACTAAATACACAAGAACATTCTCTCTGCTCTGTAACACATTCTTTTGATTTCTTTACTTCATTTATTGCTTATATTCATTTTCTATTTATAGTTCATCATTTATCATAAAGAGCCATTATCATAGCTCTCGTAACTGTTATTTCCCTCTCGACTGCTCCAAGTCGTCCATCCAATTCGACCCTGAAGCCTCATATACGACAGCGGGCCCCGACCTACGGCTGTTTGGTTCGATTATCATATCGTCTCTAAGCTATAATCTTGATTTCTAATCTTTTACTTAACATCTATTGCTTAACAACTAACATAAAAATAAATCACGTATTTTTAAAACCTCATAATCAAATTTAATTGTTATTATTATTTTTGCGGTAAATAATTACCATTTTCATTTTTAGTACAATTAATATTAATATTACTCAGTCAAATAGTCATTGTCATATAATTACTCGATGCAACACGAGACAGCTAATATTGACCCGTATGTATTAGTCATATGTAGGTAGTATATCTCCATATAATAATTATCACTGTACTTTACATTACATTATTGTACACCTAGTACCACCACTTAATATTTACATCGGGAAATTAGGTGCCGACCTCCACCCCCTCCCCCCTCGCGGTCCCCACGCCCCAATTTTTCTCTTCTGTTTCTCGACTGAGTTCTGGGAAAGAAGAGAATAATGATTCACTAGAGGTCTGTGTAGTTTTGGAGGATTAGCTGTTGGTTACTGTTTTGTACAACTGCTGCTTAGTTGACTTACTGAATAACTTTTGAGTCAGCTGTCCCCACTTGCATTTTCCATGTCCCCTTCCTGCTGTGTCTATGACTCCAGCATCCCATACGTCTGCAGCCTATTCAATTTGCATATCATTTTTTTTATTTTGGCACTATATCTTTTGTCTTGTTTTATTTTGGCTATTCAACTTTATTTTATATGTTCTATTTTGACCTTTTAATTCTATTTTTTATATTTCATTTTAATACAAAAATTAAAATCACTGCAAAAAAATATAGTGCGTGTATATACCCAAATCTGAGGTGTAATAAATATTTAATTAAATATTATCACCTGATTTTTTATTCATATCAAATAGGTCAATACTAAAATACCTAAACCTGATCATATTTTTTTGTGGATTTATTTCATCTAAAAGGGTCAGGTATGAAATCGGCAGATGAAAGGTTTGGAATTTAGAGAATAAAGATAGGGCAAAAGTGGATGAAAAAATATAGGCAAGTTCGGGTATTTTAGTATTGACTAATTTGACATGGATGAAAAAATTAGCTGGCAATATTTAATTGAATATTTATTACACCTCATATTTGTAAATGCACACGCGCTATATTTTTTGTATTGATTTTAATTTTTGTATTAGTAAAACATAAAAAATAGAGTTAGAGGACCAAAAAGATACATATAAAATAAAATTGAAGGATGAAAATAAAATAAAATAAAGATAAAGTACCAAAATAAAAAATGATACCACATTAAATGGGACCGATTTTTCCTCTTTCAGCAGTAGTAGTATTCAATTTCGGTTTGTCCATCGTTAAGTTTGATTTGTCAAATGCCTCTCCAACTGCACGCTAGAATGTTTTTCATTTGTCTTATTCTCATCTACCGCTACAAAATATATTTGACTATAGTATGTTATCACGTAGAATTGATAGTCACATATCAGCAACTAGTAGTGACAAATGGACCGATATGGTCGGATATGATTTGGATCGAAAATGAATAATAAAAAATAGGATAAATTATTCGACCCGAATCATATTTACTAGGGATAAAAAACGGGTTAACCGGCGAATAATATGAGTACCCATATTATCCAGGACTACTTGCATATGATCACTTTTTGGGAGAATTCTTAGTCTCCCTAACTTGAGGAACCCCTAATTTGAGAACAAATGTAAAATTTAGACTCATTGGTTATCCATCGTGTTAGAGTAATAATCGCGGGGCAAGAACAACGAATTGTGTACCTTATTGATGCAGCGGAAACCGTTGAACTGACCATCGAACCAATTGCTCCAAACCGAACTTTGAATCACTAGGAAACAAAGTTAATCTTCCACCAATTAGATGCCCTTTCCTTTGTGTGTTTTTCGTGGGAGAAGAAGAGAGTCAGAGAAAATTCTTTCGTTAAAGAAAAAAATCTTACGGTGCTTTGTTCTATGTTATCTCCTTCAGATAAATAGGGAGAATAATAGCGGTTAAGGAAGATAAACCACCACTCACCCACGTTCAGTTTAGTGGGTGTTTGTGCTCTAGTGGTAACTTCCATTTAACCTCTCCCTTATCTCTCCTAACCGGGTCGGGTCAGCCCACATGGAGTGACCCATGACCCATAATCCAACATCTCCCACTTCGCTCATAGTGGGCTAGATCGATGTCTTTGACACACTTTTCATACTGGCAAATAGTTGGTGCGACCTGCGAGCTCAAAGAGCTTTAAAATTCCAAAACCAATTAAAGGTTGTACTAAAGCTCTATGTAGAAATCCAATCACATATGGAAAGGATTCACTACTAGCATGAGAATATTATTACACGCAATACCCCATATATCATTCGCTATTGCAGTAGCTACTTATTCGATCCCTCATCCTCAAAAGAAGCAAACTCGAGTTCTCATATAACATTGTATCCACAATTACACCCAATACCCTCATGGTAAGTGTAATGGTCGACGTATGAATACAAGTTAAATTACTAATTTTTAGTCGTCTTCCCTTTGTACTCAAATGTTTCCATTCCAAATCAATTGCTTTCCTAGACATGCACTGCATTACCGAATCACTCATGGCTATTAGTGACATGCTAAAGTAGCAACACTGATTGGCACTTCAAGAGACAGTAAAAGGTCAAAGGGTATTTCAATAAAAGTTACTCTAACTTCTTTGGGATCTCACACAATGAAGAAGTAGAGATTCATTCTTCCATTATCCCCTTGGTCGATAGTGCACGTGGTATGAAACACATGTTACAGTGTTCTCACCTTATATTGGCGTGTGTGTCCTATTATTTTAATCATCCAACACCATACAGATCTTGGTCTAGACACCTTCAAGTGTCTAACCCGAGTTTCTCACTTCAATAATCCTCAAACCATCTGCTTTGAGAAACTCGTATCTGGCTTACAAAACAAGTCATAATCAAATAGTGAAATTCGTAAGCTATAGAACGACCTCTACAAGTAAATATAACCCTGCATTATCCAAGGTTCTATAAGGTCTCATCTCTTCACGATTCTTAATACAAAAGGCGATTGCTCGTGTGAGAGAGCCAATCTCGCGACTTGTTCGACACTCTTTATCAACAAAATATTCATCACATGCATACGAGATATAACAAAATTTAAGAGTCAAATATTGATGAGCATAATATAATACTAAATTCATATTACAATACATAAATATTTTCATATCCTTTGCAAACCTAGAGCCGTAACATGTTTCTCAAACAGGTCTCTAGATATCGCCTTTGTTAAACGATCAAGTATCATGCTTTCCGTAGGAATGTACTATCAATTTATCTCTCCACTTGCTACCATGTCTTTTACAAAGTTATACTTGATGTCAATATGTTTGGTATTGTTGTGATACTTATGATCTTTTGTATATGCAATAGCCGCTTGACTATCACATTATAGAGTCATGGCACCCCGAGAGTTCTTTGCAATATCCAAATGTTCAAAGAATCTCTTCAACTAAACAGCTTTTTGTACTGCAGACGCACAAGCTACGAACTCAGCTTCCATTGTTGAAAGGGCTGTACAAGTTTGTTTCTTACTTTTCCATGATATAGCACCACCATTAAGTAAGAAGGCATAACCGGATGTTGATTTTATATCATTCCGATTACCAGCCCAATCAACATCCGTATATCCTCTCAAGTATAAATCATTTCCACTATAACATAGTGAATAACTTGTAGTTCCCTTTAGGTATCTGAAAATTTTTTTCACAGCTTTTCAATGATATCTTCCAGGGTTGGATTGATACCTGCTAACCAGACCTACGACATAACAAATGTCTTGGCGAGTACACATCATAGCGTACATCAAGCTCCCAACAACACTTGAATATGGAACTCGAGACATGTCTTCCTTTTCATTTTCAATCTTGGGACACATTTCAAGGCTTAAAGTTTCATATCTCACTATATGAGTATCCATAGATTTGCAATTATTCATGCGAAAATGCTCCAAAATTTTCTTTATATAAGTTTCTTGAGATAAACTCAATAACTTTTTGGAACTGTCTCTTTGGATCTTAACTCCAAGGATATAGTCTGTCTCGCCCATATCTTTCATGTCAAATGACTTTGAAAGCCATGACTTGACAGTTATCAAATACTCCAAATTATTTTCGGCCAATAAAAGCTCATCCACACAAGGAGAAAGAATTACAAATATCCCATTGGACTTCTTTACATAAATGCAATGGTCTTCATCGATCATGGTGAAATCATATGAGATCACCTCCTTGTGAAATCTCAAATACCATTGCCTTGAAGATTGCTTCAGGCCATAAATAGACCTTTTCAATTTATAGACCTTCTTTTCTTGGCCTTTAACGATGAAGCTTATAGGTTGTTCCATGTAGATCTCTTCGTTTAGTTCTCCATTGAGAGAAGCTGTCTTCACGTCCATTTGATGTAATTCCAAATCCAAACGTGCAACAATAGCCAAAATTAAGCGAATTGAGGTAAACTTCACAACTGATGAAAATGTTTCCTCATAATCTATTTCAGCTTCTTGAGTAAAGCCTTTTGCCACCAATTATGCCTTGTATCTTTCTATTTACCCATCCGCTTTGTGTTTAACTTTGAGAATCCATTTGTTCCCAATGGCTCTACGCCCAGGCGGAAGATCAACTAGATCCCAGACTTTGTTGGTTTTCATGGACTCTAATTCTTCTTTCATTGCTTTCATCCATTCATCTTTCCCAGGGCTCGATAAAGCCTTAGTCACAGACTTTGGCTTATCCATTTCTGTGGGAGATACCAAGAAAATATAATCTTCAATTTCATAAGTACGTTTGGGTATATTTTTCCTGGCACTCTTTCGTAGTTGAAATTCAGGTTCGTCAAAAGGATTTTGGGATTGGGAGTTCCCACTCCCACTCCCATTCGGATCAAGAATAAGATCTTGATCAATTAGATTATCAACTGTGTCAGAAGACACTTGATGACTACCTGAGTTCAATATTTCATAAAGAGGATCTCCATTCTTTACCTCGCCCTTCTTTGGAAAATCATTTTCCAAAAATGTGGCATCTCGTGATTCAATCTCAGTAACACTTCCATCCTCTAATTCATCAACGAACACATACCCTTTGGAGTGTTCTGAATATCTTATAAAGATACATTTCTTACCTTTTAGACCAAATTTACCAAACTTGCTAAAAGAATCTTTTACATATCCAGCACAACCTCAAGGTCGTAAATCCTTTAAGTTTGGTTTATGACCAGTCCATAGCTCATAAGGGGTGAAAGAAACTGATTTAGAAGGCACTTTGTTCAATATGTAAGTTGCAGTCAATAACGCATCTCCCCAAAAGGAGATAGGTAAATTTGCCTACGCCATCAAGGACCTTATCATGTCCTGTCACACCTTCTATTTTTACACACCACCCCCGGAAGGATAGTGTATAAGGGAGTTTTTCCAATTTAAGTGACATTATTTGAAATGAGATTATTTATTTATTTTTATTCAGAGTCACCACTTGGGATGGTTTGTTTTCTGGAGTCTCAAGTCACCGGTTTATTTCAAATCCCAAATCGAGAAAATTTTTGACTTTCCAAGTGAAGTCTGCGAACCAGAAATTCTGACTAAGGAATTCTGTTGACTCGGGGGAAGGTGTTAGGCACCCCTGAATCCCGTGGTTCTAGCACGGTCGCTTAAACTATCATAATCGGCTTAATGTCTGATTTTAAAATACGTTCATCTTATAGTGCAATTTTAAATTATTTACAACTTTTAATTGATTCTCAAGGAAGATTGAACGTCGTTTAAAAAGTATTTTTGGATTATGTCACATGAAATGCACCCGGATCTGAAACACATTTTATTCAACGTTTTAGGATTTTGATTTGGGTCATATAAAATGCGCACCCGAATTTAGGAAGGTAAATTATTAAAACAATGCGCCTAAAACAACTACGCGTTTTCACATTTGCGAGGGCCATGGAAAATTCAACTAAATGGCACGCCTCAGTTTCTAAGGATTAAAATTAATTAAGCGAGGGCCATGAGTTTTGAGATTTATATGGCATGACACGCCTCAAATTATTCTAAGAGATTGTACTCAACTAAAGTAAACTACGAATGTTCATATTATTACTTTTATTTAACTTAAAAATTCGACCATGGTCACGCGAATTTCCATAAAAATTGGTCAGAAATCTCTAGTATTTAACTCTAATGTTTCTCAAGAACTAAAAGTCAATTTCTATCATATTACTTATCACACATGTCCACATAGACGTCTGTATCATCAACCAAATTGGTAACAATTTATTCTAAGGAATGTAGTTTCAAAGGTAAAAAAAAATTCCTGAATTACCGATTTGCTTGTATTTCCAGCTTGGTAGATTGGAGAGCTGTTCATTTGATGCACCTCGATCGACCGACCCCATGTTCATCTTATAGGTAAGAAGGCTACTCAAAAGTGGCACACAACAGAATAACAATACAAATAATATGAAGGGAAAAGAGTAGGTGACAACATTCCAAGCTAACAGTGAGATGCAGAACACATGAAGTTTTGGAGCACAAGGGAATGATCCAAAGTGTGAGTCAAACATCCAAACATTTCCCATTACAAACCATATGGCAAAGAACAATTCTATACAAGTTCGACATCTCTCCAGCAGAGGCGGCAAGGCTCTATGAGCAGAAAACAAACTGAACAGCAGACAAATCAACCGAAAAGGGTGCAAAATAAAGGCTGATGGACCTCAACAAAACAGAAATAGCACACAGCGATTCACAACGAAAGAAATTCGAACAACGTTCAAAAGGCACAGACAGTTATTTATGAATTCACCTATATTCTTATTATATCCAATACAATTTGAATTTAAGGTTAAACAATGAAGGAAGATTCAGCAAACATATAGATGAATAAACTGAGGCAAATTTTACAATGCTAGAACATCTGTATGGCAATACATAACCTGAGATTGAAATTAATACTTGGATCGGAAGGAAAAAAGCTGACACAGCTACATGAAAACTAATTGCTAGAAATCTAGAAATAGACGATGAATCCAGCAATAGAAACAGCCCCAAACCAGCAATAACAACTAGATCACAAGTCCACAACCCTGAACTAGATAACCCAGCAGATTCGACAACTTCAACAGCTCATTTGAAAGAGAAAAGGAGAAGAGATGAACCAATCGAAAAATCCGAGGACAGCAAAAGAAGCTCAAATCCACAGCAGAGAGAATCAACAGTAAAAAAAACTCTTCAGAAAGCCATGAATCAACACCCGAAACTAGAGGACTTTCAAACTTGCTTTTTAAATTCTATTTACTCTTCCCAAATTGAAACCTTCCTTTTAGATATGAAATCCAACATTTGGATTCCGAAATTTTTGTTTGTAGCAAAATTTGGGAGTGTTTTTCCTTGTGTGAGTGAGGAATTCGAGAGTGAGAGCGTGAGAGTGAGAGAATCAGTTAGAGAGGCTCCTCCCTCTTCATTTGCACCACTGCCCTGTATTTTTTAGAGAGGGGAGTATCTGATCTGCTTCCCGTTCGTGTCTAAGGGAAAATGGTATCAATTAGAAAGGATTTGGGCTGGTGGGTCGGTTCGGGTCATGGGTTGGGGTGGAATTTCGGCTTGGGTAATTATTTTTGAGGGAAGAAAATCTTTGGACTGAATTAAAGATGGCCCAATTCCAAAAAAATGACACCCTTTCTTCAGTTTTCTTTTATTTCTAATTTTCTTTTCTTTTCTTTTTCTTTAGTTAAAAATCCTAAAATTAAAATCCTAGATTATCTAAAATGTGAAATTAAACTAATTATAAAAATTATAAAAGCTACTTAATCCTAAATTAAAAGAAAAAATTAATAAAAGAAAAAAGTGTAAAAATGAAGCATTTTTTGTAATTTTTAATTTTTTTTTATAAAATAAGTAATCACTAATTAATCCTAAAAATATAAAGATAAGGCCTAAATTCCGTGCGTGATATTTTTGGTATTTTTTATGATTTGAATAAAAATTAAACAAGCAAGAAAAACGTAAACAATTAATAAAAATCTACAAAATTCCTAAAAATGGCAAATAATTAATAAAAAATGTATTTTCTTAGATTTTGTAGGATTATTTCGTATAGGAAAAAAATCACATGCTTACAGCTGCCCCTCTTTGCTCGGAAACATGAAGAGTTTTCGGGCAAAGATAAAGTGAGCAATATGAGGGATTTTTGCCCGTTTGAAACTCCATGAGAATTTTTTGAAAGAGTCTGACCGAACCTTGCTTTAGAGGTTGCCTACATATCCTTGGCTATGAAGGTATCAGGCCAGTGTAGTTTTGGAAGTTTTGGTAGCTAGGACTACCGAGAAACTGTGATTTCACTGCTGTTGCTGCTGTTTCTTCTTGCTGAGCTCCTTATTATACCAACATGGTGAAAAGCTAAGCTAGCTAGGCCTATCAACTACGAGTTACAAGATTCCTATCTATAAATCTCTTAAAGCTTGATCTTGAGTCTTGGCTAGCTCGTGCTGCAGACTCCGATCTGAATCTTGATGCTTATCGACTGTAGGTGCTGGTTCTTTCTTTAGCTTTGGATCAAGGTGGGACATGCAAAACTTGTGACTTCAATCATATCTTGAGCAGTCCGCGTCCTTCTCCACTTCAGCACTTTGAGTTCACTTTTTTTTGTTCTTTTCTTATTTTCCTTTATTCTGGATTAAGACTCATTCTTTCGGTCATCTCGAATCCTGTGCCTTGAGGTAAAACCTGTTCGGACACCAAAACAAACAAACGAACGAACAAAATTTTTCTGCCCCAGTTTTCACTAGAAAAATTTCGTGAGTTATTTGCAATACAAATCTAAACTACCTTTTCATTGAAAGCAATAAAAATAAGGATTGTGTATCCTTGGGGGTAGGGAGTGAAGCCCTAAATTGGGAGGATTACCAGGTTATGCTGGAAAGCTGACCGGGTTATGCCGGAAAAGAAAAGGGTACTAGGGTTATGCCGGAGAGATCCACGGGTTATGCCAGGGAGATCCACGGGTTATGCCGGGATAAAAGAAAAAGGGTCCTTGGGCCACGCAATTTTATGATTACATTTGGCGCGGCGCACCTCAAATTATTTTAAGGATATCCTAAAAATGAACTACTATTCTTCTGTTAATGATTGTCTCTATAGGCCTATGAATTAATTAGCATTACTAATTACTATTATTAAAAGCATACAAGGAATTCGTGCCTCAAACTCAAGTCCACACTTGAACAAGAGGAAAACCTCTTAATTCAAAATATGCTACTTAACTTAGAAGGCCCAAGGCTACAACATTCAGATGATTTAATGGATCATTTATTAAATATGTCCTGGGCCCAAAAATGTATTTAATCCTCAGGAGAGGTACATAGAAAAGAGCTTCTAGGGTTGTAAAATTTGGCCCAGTTCGGCAGTATTAGCCTGGGTTCAGGGCATGCTCAAATCAGTAGAGACATCTAAATGGAACATGGAAAAATCAGGGAATCAAATTCCCAGCCATCATAGCTAATGGGTGTATAAACAACTGATTTTAGATTTGTAATTTCCTTAACTAGATTCGAATGAATACAAGGATGAGATCTAAAAAAAATTATTTGAGCATGAATCATGAATTAACTAAGGACTACTTTAAACATCTATTAGTTAATCAATCTGGACACTCATAGAAGCAGACTATGTTAAATCCGAATTCAAGATTTGAATCAACTCCTTAATTATGATAGTGAACTTGGAAAGCATTAACATGAATCTATATGATTATAAGCCAAACTCCTACTAGCCTTCCTGTTTCACGAAAGACCAATTCTATTATTATTTCTCAATCTAGTTCATAAGAAATACTCGACTCACATTTATGCAATATCAATATAGTTTGGCAAATCTAAGTGGCCTATACATTCAAAATAACATGGATTGTGAATTAATCTGTAACCCTACACCAAACAGCAGAATCCGAGCACTTCACAGTCTTAAAAGTCCATCAATAGTTACAATTTAAGTTTTAAACCATTCTAAGGGAACAGACAATAAAAATTACATCACTGGTAAATAAGACACATGATCAGGGACAAACATTTAACACAAGTGAACACTACTGTAAGAACTTCTTCATTTCATCGTCAGGACTGAGTTTCACATTATGTGGAGATCAGAGATTTGTACCTGGAATTTGAATCACAATAAGAAGGAAGAGAAATCAGCAGCAGTAGCAGAAGGTCAACAACAGCTTAAAACCAAATTCAAAACCCAGTAAACGGTGTCCAAACAGTCCAGAAAGTAATTTCTCACGAATCAGCAACAACAAACACTTAAACCAAGCAGGAATGACCCAAATTAGACTTGAAATAGCTCCGAGGACCTCTAAGACCTCTACTACTGAAATTCAGAACTTGTAACCCAGGAAATTTAAGATCTAAACTCTAACAATGTTCAGAACTCTCAGATTTGCAGAACTTTTAATTGCTTTTCAATGTTCCCTCTCAAACTTTAAGATTTTTTTTTTTGGCTTTTTTGGATTTGAATTTGAAATTTCAGATTTCTGGATCTAAGAACTCTAAATTTTTTTTTGAAATTTTTAGATCTCCAAAACCTTTGATTTTGATTTTTTCCTCTCAAACCTTCAGATTTGTTTTTGTTTTTGAACTCCTAAGAATTTTGAATTTTTAAGATTCTCAAACTTATAGAAATTTGTGGAGATTTTTCAGATTTTCAACTTGTTAATCAAGGCAATGTGCATGCCTTTTTATAGGCAAAGCCTATGGCTGCCTTCAGATTTCACTTTGCCCCCTAAGTCCCTCTTTTATTTTTTCAGTTTTAGCTAATTAGTCCCTTATTTGTTGGCTTGTTGCCAAAGTCACACTACTAAGTTCCTAAAATTCTAATTGGAACCCCATCTAGAACGTTTTAGGGGTTTCCAATTTCAGTTACTATAATATTCTCTTGTATAAAGTAGCTAAACTACCCTTTTATTTATTTTGAAATTACCAACCTATACTTACTAACCCCCAACCCTGTTAACTTGGTCAAAAACTGACCATAGTTAGTCAAACAAGGGCTAGAAATATTCAGCTATAACCAAACAATTCTTAAAATTGAATTTATAACCTGTAACCTAATGATCCTAATTTAAATATAATTAATGTGAATCTTAAGGCTAAATGTATCATTGAAAAACAGTAAACTATCGATTAAAGCAAATCAAAATAAAATGTCATATAAAAACAGTAATACTCAAACAATCTTTGATTAATCAAATTAAACTAAACCTATTTTAATCCTAAATTAAAGCTTAACAATTCAAATTAATTCACTTAGCAACACTGGTCACGACTTAGCATCAATACGAACAAAAATCAGAAACTTAAACTAATCTAAAATACAAAACTAATTTCTATCAACAAAAATTAAACTAAAGCATGAAATTAATCAGGAAACTAATTTCAAGATGAATAACAGAAGGAAGAAAAGAAAACTCACCCATGTAAGGCTTTAACAGGGCTGGACTCCGATTCGAGCCTCGGAATAATGTTGAAGAACAAACGAAAACCATTATTTCGTGACTCGAATCCCATATTGTACCCAAGAAACTGAGAAGAATTCGAGCTATTTGAACTTCTAGGGCTCCGCCATTATTAGATTTGAAATTTGAGAAAATTGGGGATGATTTGAAATAAGATAAATAGGGGTTTGGGAAGAGGGAAGTGAGGAGAGCATGGGGTGTGATTTTGGGTAGGTTTGGGGATGGCGCCGCCGTATACGGCGGTGACAGTATTTAGGGTTTTGGATATTCGATGTGTTCGAAAGGGATTTGTGAGCACGTGATTTTTGCCCCAAGCAATTAATTCCAAAATAAAATATATAAAAATGATTTTTGTGTAAAACTTGTTGATCATTATATAGAAATACCAGTGTTTGTTTTTATTTGTTAAAATAAAGTAAAGAAAATTAAAACGAAATACATTTGTGTATTAATAAGAAAATACCAAAATATAAGAAAATTACTCTTAAATTCTAGAAAATCAGAAAAATTAAAAGAAAAATACAAAATACAAGAGATGATAAATACAGTGGTAATAAAATACAGAAAATAAAATAAAATATATAATAGGAAAATACAAGAAAATACAAAAATAATACAAATACAAAAATACAACTTATAATACCAAGAAACTGGGCCAAATTACAAATTCATCAGCCCAATTGATACATTATACGGACCAGGCCCAAAAGAAACAAACTAGCCTGCATATACAAAATCCAAACGGCACCGTATAGAATAATTGAATCCGGACCGTTGATCAATTGATCAAACGGCCCAGAGATAACGGTCATATAATAATTAAAACGACGTCGTTCGTGGGAAACAATCACAACCGTTCATTTAAATGATCTAACGGATGAAATGAAGGCCTCATTTAAATTATACGACGCCGTTTGATGGCCAGTGAATCCTAGCCATTCGTTTGATGTAATCCAACGGCTGGCACCCATCATCACATTTCTAATATATCTATACACCACCGATACATTCATGTCATTATACACTTCACAACCCCATAACTCCAAACCCTAGCCGCCATGCTTTCCCTCTTCCTCTCCACCTGGGCCACCGGAACCCTACCGGTGATTCGTTTACAGTCGTCTTCTCCGACCAACTTCCACACTCCTGCACTCTCTTCTCCTCCTCTTTCACCCCATCACCTTAACTCCAGTCAAAAACCTTTCATTCTTCTCGAATCCTGAAAAATAGGTCTCCGGAACCCTAGCCGGCGACCACCACTTTTTGAATCAGCTTCCACCAGTAACACCCTAGAACTACCTTGAACCCCTCTTTCACCCTATCCAACTATTTTCCTTCGAATCTAAGCCTAACCCTTCGAATAATAAAAAGTATTCCACTGGAACCCTACTCCGGCGGATACCCCCAAACTAAAAACTACCCAAATCGAACCCCAGTCCTTCAAACACGAATCTTTCACAACAAATAAGACTCCAAGAGTCTGTTTG
>MU759464.1:145223-171924 GCA_026770625.1 Nicotiana glauca | reverse complement strand
TGACTTTTCCAACTTAAGTCTTCTTAAAAGAGACTAAGTGTCTCATTTCCAACCAAACTCTATCCGAATTACTTCTAATTCAACAAACACATGTAATGAAACATATATAAGCATAAAATGGGGAAAACAAGGCGAAGATACATGAGATGACAGGTCGGGTCGTTACAATACCGGAGCTGAATCAATGGTAGAAACCTCAGTACTGATATCCGCCACGAAGGCCCAATTAAGAAAAGCAATCCTTTCAAGCCGTCCGCTGATCTTTGGAATACAAACCACTCAGCTAGAACATAATCTGATGCACTCCGCCACGCAACCTGTGGCAGTTTCCGATATAACCCATAGCACAATAGTCCAGAATAACCCAACACTGAGACAATCAGCCTACACCTCAATATCATATATAAAATCTAATATATCAAGCAAAGAAAGATCCACTTGGGTCTCCAAATCCCAATAGCCACTAAATGGTGCCGATACACACGATCCACAACCACCACATAGTCTGTACCTGAGAACTCCTAGTCTCTGACTCCATATAGCACACGAATCACTGTACCTAAATCCCAAATTCCGCCGTATTAGTACATATCACACATCAAGTACCCATTTATTCCACGAGAGATATTCTAAAATTTCCCTGTGCCATCAAGAAACTCAAAGATCAACTGTCGATCCAACAAGAAAATGCTGCAATACCACCAAAGTATCGCCAGTCAAATCACATTACCCTCCTTTCGAGACAAATACTCTCGTCAAATTACTTCCAATTAGCAGTACCATTTCCTTGATTACCTGAGGCTGCCCGTTGCCTAAGAATTTTATGAACTTTTTTTCAGAACTGAACTGTAACTCATCTAGCTAAGACCTTCCGTCAATCCCATCTCGAAGAAGAATCATTAAACATTCCATGCTTATCATACCCATAGAAAATATATCCATCTCCAAACCACGATAAAACACAACAAGAACTCTCTCCCAATTCCATTCGCACAAGCTAATCTGCCAGGACTGAATCCTCTTATCCAAACAAAGCTAAGCAAGCTGTCAGAACTCAAGAGCTTTGTTGCACGATACCTGTAAAAGCTCATTACCTAGAACACATACGAAGAATCAACCATATTCTTACCATACTGATTCGGTCTACTATCAAGCTATTCCATCTATCTAATTTCCCTTCTGATTCATCATCAACTTGATATCTCTCCCTCGCTGTAGCATCACAATGCCTCAATCCAGGCTCACCACAGGAGACCCAAGCATAAGACCACACTTTCTAAGACCCATAGGCCACTGAATACTCTCTCGACTGTGCCCAGAACTACCACATTCTAGAATACTTTACTCTAAAGAACTTCCTACGAATTTGAATTCGTTACCTTGACTTTCCAGGTACCGATACATAGGATCCCATAATCAACATAAAATACCACAAGTCCTGACCTTTCCCAGTAAAAACACAATCTCCAACCACATACACAACCTTAAGACACCTGATTATCTTCTGTAAATCTTGAACACATTAAAACCATTCTCGAAAGTCATTCACTCTTATTCAAACTGTAAATTACCTAACTTAATAAACAGAACCACTCGTGCCTTATTAGCACTCTGACACCGTAGAATATGATCTCATTCCAATACAAACAAACATCCTCCTTCTCTATACACTGAGCATTCTTTATCAACAATAGCTCAAGACATCCTATTATTTCCTCACATCTACGAAGCACCATATAACCTTTATCAAAATTTTGCTTCACTCGGGCCATCCTCGACACATTTTCTGCAACCAAGACTGATCCGCCAACATACCTCGAAAAGGAACCAACATAGCACATAGTCGTGCAGTCAGCTAATCAACAGCAACCTCCCCGACTTGGCTCGAAGCCATCTATCAGGAAATATTCAATAACCCATAATACTTTTACTCTAATGATGCCACAATATTATAGGGAGATTAAACTCAAATCATCTACTAGTTTATGAAAACACACATCATCTCGTACTGAAATCCTCTACAAACCTCGTATTCATCCCCATATCAGCTGAGTCCACTCTCTTAAGCGGCCCAAATTTTCAAATTACAACACGTACCTTTCAATTACACATGGGACCTTCTAACGGACACATAAGGATCATACCACTCAAGAACACTCCGCAGGAGATAACCCACCTGCTTCGCCTCAATTTAGTATTTCAGCACACCTCCCACCGTCATACACATAATATAGCCAATGAGTCTGAACTCATACCGCCACAAGTATTTCACTTTACTTTCCAACTAGGAGATACTAAAATATTCTCCACGCGCCCATAACTCGGGGCTACACAACAAATCATAATAGGAAACGAACACTTAACAACTCATCTATTATCCAGCAGACTCCTTTGTCACTACCAAGTCATTTAAATACACCTCGCAGCACTAACATACTCACCACATGGGTATCCAACTGCCATTACGACTAATAAGGGCAATACCGAACACATAAGTTCAAAACATTTGCTCACACAATCAGAACCTCGGTGCTCAAGCCATAGGCAAGGATCTGGCCTCAAGTCCTCCAGAATGGCCCGATATACTCACAATGATTACCTCTCGCCCCTCGATCGGGGAATCACAAGCCATCAAGGCACATATAATACTGAGCGCTTATGTGCTCCTACAGACGTGTAGAAGGAATATATTCCAAGTTGAATCAAGTACGCATGATAAGAATTCCAAGAATGAGAAGTTTTCCTAAAGGTTCTACAGCCTCTCGAGGATAAATACAGACATCTGCGTACCGATCTGTGAGACTCTACTAAATCTGCTCATGACTCGTGAGACCTAGTAGCCTAGGCTCTGATACCAACTTGTCACGACCTAATTTCCAAACCCGATCATGATGGCGCCTCTCGTGAAGACAAGGCCAGCCAACAGAACAACGACGCCCCTTTCAAAGTTATTAAACATAAATGAATAGATAAATATAACTTGATGACAATAATAATCGATATCTACAACCCAACACAACCCGACCGAGGTGTCACAAGTCACGAGCATCTAAAGAAAACCTGAACACAACTACAGGGCCAATAATATGTATACAAAATAAAATCTAGAGTTCAAAAGATGAAGTCCGCGATCGCAAACGCTGGCGGTCACCATGCTCAGCTACAATAGTGATACCTTCCATCCGCTAATAACCCGCTACTGGGTGAACAATACCTGCAACTGCACGCGAGGTGTAGGGAGTAAAGTGAGTACTCCAACTCAGTGAGTAAAAAGAGTAAATAACAATTGAGCGGCAAGAAATCACGTAAGAGCACTCCATCATGCTATATAGGACAGTACAACCCTTTGAGAAAGACAGTAAAATCGGGAAAAATCCTTTAGAAAATATCTGGCTCAGTTAAAAACCTCTTTGAAAATATCCTTTTCCGACAATTAAGCAAATGAATGCAAAACAGATAGTGCAAGTCAACAAACAAGTCAACCCTTCAGGCACAACACTCCACCAACAAATAACACCAGGGTATCTGGTCAACATTGCAAGAAGTAGCATGGATGCCAATGAAATGCGAGTGCTGAATGTCATGACACGTAGTACAAATAGGAAGCAATGCATGAATGCAACGCAATGCATATCACCGCTGCGGCGCGCAGCCCGATCCGTTTGGGTACCCGCGCTCAGTGTGGGGGTTCAGACTCCGGAGGGACTCCTACAGCCCAAGCGCAATATTAATATCACCCCGCTGCGGCGTGTAGCCCGATCCATCCTCAGTCTAGAATATGCATGTGAGCCACTAGGGCGATGTCAAGTAACAGTTCTCAGCTCCAAACGTTAGAAATGTAGTTTAAGTTTTAAAAACTTAGAAGTATGACTAGACATTTCAAAACAGTGTTTAACTTAGGACTAAAATCATTTAACATGCCAAGTATCATGGAAACAATGATAATAATCCCTAAAGGATTCAAATAATCGGCATGAAGCTCAAAACATGGCAATCAGCCCAAATCATGATGATAACAAGTAGTTTTAGTCAAATACGTAGTAATTTCATCAATTGTGATAGACCAAGTCACAATCCCCAACGGTGCTCTACGCCACGCTCTCTATCCGGCATGCAAGTCACCTCAATAGAGCACTATGATGTGCAAACCTGGGGTTTCAAACCCTCAGGATATCATTTATAATTATTACTCACCTCAAACCAGCAAAAACACAAGCTCACGACGCGCTTTCCCCTTAATTCGGCCTCCTCACACGTTGAATCTAACCAAAAGCAGAGCGAATACATCATACTATGCCAAGGGAACAATACCCAATCGAAAACAATCAAAATATAGAAAAAATCTCGAAACTAGCAAAACCTGAGCCCCGGGCCCGCTTCTCGAAAAATTACAAAACTCACATTACCGGATTCCTCGTTTTGCCATGAGTCCATACATACCAAGAACTCCCAAATCCGAGCTCAAATGACCTATCAACTCCCAATTTGAAATATCAAAAACTCAAGCCCTAGCTTTACCCCTTTTTAATGAATTTCAACCAATTTCCATGTTAAATATATCATAATCTCGTGTATTTAAGCCAAGGAACTTACCTCTAATCATTCCTCCTTGAATCCCTCTTCAAAATCACCTCAAAGCTCTCAAAGCTCGCTAAAAAATGGTGGAAAATACATAACCCTCACGGATGAAATGTTTCAATAAAACCCTTTATGACCAGCCCAGATTTCGCTTCTGCGGAGAAAATGTCGCTTCTGCGACCTCCGCATCTGCGGTCCACGCCCGCTTCTGTGGACCTTCACTTAAGGGCCCCTACCACTTCTACGTTCCACATTTCACATCAGCGGGACCGCTTATGCGGTCTGCCTTCCGCTTCTGCGGAATATCAAGAGAATGCCAAAACCGCTCCTGCGGTATAACTTCCGCTTATGCGGATAGCTTTCCGCTTCTGCGAAAATCGCTCAACCTCAACCTTTTCGTACCTGCGATACCTGGCTCCACTTCCGCATAACTGCATCTGCGGTTTCCTTTCCGCAGATGTGGAAACACCTGCTGCAACCAAAAACCTGTAATTCCAACTTCAAATTTCCTTCTGATAGCCACCCGAAATCACCCCGAGTCCCCCGGGACCTCAACTAAAAGCACCAACACCTCCTAAAACATTATTCAAACTTGTTCCAATCCTCAAAACACATCAAACAAAATTAAATCATCAATTCACATCGGATTCAAGCCTAAGTTTCTTCAAAACTTCCGAAACACGCATTTGATCAAAAACTCAACCAAACGACGTCCAAAATTCCCGAAATTTTGCACACACATCACAAATCATATATCTAAGTTGCAACAACTCTCGAAATTCCATTCTGACCCTCAGATCAAAATCTCACCTATCAACCAGAATTCGCCAAAATACTAACTTCACCAATTCAAGCGTAATTCTACACCCGACCTCCGAAATCAATTTCGATCGCACTCCTAAGTCACAAATCACCTCTCAAAGCTAACCGAATTGCCAGAAATCACATCCAAGCCCTCTAACTCATACGTCAATGTCTGATTGACTTTTCCAACTTAAGCCTTCCTTAAAGAGACTAAGTGCCTCATTTCTTATCAAACCCAATCCAAATCAACTCTCACACACCACATACTGATAATGAAATATTAAGAAGCAATAAATGGGAAAAATAGAGCGGTAACACATGAGACGACGGGTCAGTTTGTCACATCCTCCCCAACTTAAATAATCGCTCGTCCTCGAGCGTACCCAGAGTTGTACTAGAAGCCAACCAATAGCTGAATGACCTTACCAAGCATATACCCGGGGTGATCCCACGTCACCCTATCTCACATAGGTCCGATAATACAATACAGCTAAAATTTCACAGTCCATCTAGACCATAAATCATAGAGCCACATTGCACTTTTTGAAATCATACCCAGAATAAACACGAACCAGTTGTAATAAACCACACCTGCAACCTCAGGTGAAATCATACAATTTACCATACAATCCAACACTCGAAACGATAGCCTCTATTCACAGCAATTTCCCACAATACCCAAATACCGATAGAAACATCTTATTAGCTAAAGTATTATTCCAACACTTTCATATACTGCCAATGATAAATAAAACACGCGATAAACCGTACCCATTCCTTAGATCACCCATACACGAAGCCACTTCCTTCTTGACTAATACCACAACCGATTTTCGGGCTGAACCTCGATATTATCTTTCTAACAAGCTGAGATCACATGTGTTCGTATTCATTAATGACTCCAACCATCACCTCAAATCCAACACACCATTCTGGTGATATGATACCTCAACACCGACCTAAGCCACACTTGCATAATACGCACACCAATAAGAAACGGTCTGAACATACTCGAATCATGACAAATAACTCAAACAAAAGAGCTCTACCTCAAGCTCATCAGTAACATCACAACACCAGGATGAGTCCCCGTCTTACATCATAAAACAAAAACATGAATCTACCCCGAAAGGTCATAACTCCACGTAGCCTCGCTACAATGCGTGATCCTATCCAAACACTGTTGCACATGAAGCACCTCAAGTCGCTATGATCAAAATTGACAGTCGCACACATTTGATGTCTGAAACTAAAGCAATTCATTACACCCATGGTGAAACAAATAACATACGTCACGCAACCTGATAGGCCATAACCAATACTCCATTTACCGGGCAACACTCAATTACTCTTCCCGCTCGACTTCCACTATGAATCTCAATAGAAATGCACCACGTGTGCCCATAACCAACAAATTATAACGCCTCACAGCACAGAAAAAGCAATTCATAGGTCTCCCCAGATCTCTAACAAGTTCAATAACGATCGAATCAACATGTCCCTCAACAATACAACTCGTGACTAACCAAGCTAGCTCAAGCTAAATACGTAGGGTAATCACCTATTTTCCTACACATTATGTACTTTCAAGGCCTTGAAAACCTCATTTAGGGTTGCCTTGATTTGCATGCGCAGTCCGAGCACGTAGCCGGAAACCTTAAATATAAATTTTATGAGAAAAATGCTAAATTTTGATATTAAATAGAATAAATTTGACTTTGGTCTACATTTTGGGTCAACGGACCCGGACCCTTAATTTGATGGTCCCGGAGGGTCCGTAGGAAAATATAGGACTTGGGCGTATATCCGGAATCGAATTCCGAGGTCCCAGGCCCGAGAAATATATTTTTGTGTGAAATTGTTTTCTCAAAATAATTAAGGAAATTGGAAATGAAATTTGATTAAAAGACTATGGTATCGGACATGTATTTTGGTTCCGACACCCAGTACAAGTCTTATATGTGGTTTAAGTGCTTTCTGTAAAGTTTGGTTGAAATCGGACGTCGTTTGACGTGTTTCAGACTTAAAACTCTAAATTTGAAAGTTTATGAAGTTTGAAGAATTTGATTCATTGTTTTTTACGTTATTTTGGTGATTTGATCTCACGGATAAGTCAGTAGGATGTTTTTGAGGTTGTGTTCATACTTTGTTTGGAGCCCCGAGGGCTCGGGTGAGTTTTGGATAGGTGTCTGAGTGCATTTTTTAACTTAGAAAAAATCTAGCATTTCAATTCTGCAATTTTTGCAATTGCGAAGCAGGCCTCGCAAATGCGAGCCTGGCATCGCAATTGCGAGGAAGGGGGAACTGTGCGGTGTTCGCAAATGCGATGAAGGGCTTTTCGCAAATGCGATGTCTTCAGTCGCAAATGCGAAGGCCCCCATGCTGGCCAGTGTTCGCAAATGCGAACAAAAATCTCGCATTTCCCATACCTGCAGGGTTCGCAATTGCAAATCCAATTTTGCATTTCCCATATCCGCAGCCCAACATATTTTATACTTAAATGATTTTGAACTTCATTTTTCACATTTTCTCAAACTCAAACACCCATAGGCGATTTTTCAAGAAATTTTCCTTCTCCAAATCAATTGTAAGTTAATTTATACTTAATTCTTTCAATCATTAACATTATTTAACATGTTTTCAACTTAGAATCAATGATTTTCATGGGTGGATTTGGGGTTTTGGATAGAACCTAGGTTTTTCAAAAATTGGGGATTTGGACCTCAATTTGAGGTCCGATTTCAAAACAAATTACATATTTAAGTTTGTGGGGAAATGGGTAATCGGGTTTTAGTTTGAACTTCGGGTTTTGACCACGTGGGCTCGGGGGCAATTTTGGAATTTTTGGGAAAATCATGGGAAATTCATTTTTTATGCATTCAAATTGAATCATTTAGTGTTTATTAAAGTAACTGAGTAATTTGTGGCTATATTTGAGTGGATTGGAGGTGGAATCCCGGGGTAAAGCTATAGTTGACGCTTGAGTTGAGTTCAAAGCATCGATGCAAGTGTTGGTTTAACCCTAGCTTGAGGGAATAGGAGTTGAGTCTTACTTGCTACTTGCTAATTTTCGAGTACAATGTATAGGCATGGTGACGAGTATCTATACATTGGTGTTTATCATGACCGTGAGTCCTTATTTTACGAATAGTTTGGATGTTGTCACACCTCCTTTTTTACACACCACCCCGAAGAATAATGTATAAGGGAGTTCTTCCATTTAAAGTGACATTATTTGAAACGGGATTATTTATCATTGAGAGTCGCCACTTGGGATAGGTTTAGCTTTTGGTGTCCCAAGTAACTGGTTTATCTTGAATCCCAAATCGAGAAAACTTCGACTTCTCGAATTGAGTTTGCGAACCAGAAATTCTGAATAAGGAATTCTGTTGACCCGAGGGAAGGTGTTAGGCACCCCTGGATCCCGTGGTTCTATTATAATTGGATAAAAATCTGATTTTAATACATGTCATCCTATCGTGCAATTTTAAAATTATTTACCGCTTTTAATTAATTTTTAGGAAATTGAACGTCATTTAAAATATTTTTTTTTGGATAACGTCACATGAAATGCACCCGGATCCGCGACACATTTTATTCAACGTTTTGTGATTTGGATTTAGGTCACATGAAATGCACACCCGAGTTTAAGAAGGTAGATTTATTAAAGAACATGCCTAAAGCGACTATTGCGTTATTAACTTTGCGGGATGCCATGAAAATTCGCTAAATGGCACGTCTGATTTCTATGTATTTTAATGTAAGTATTTAAAGTGGGCCACGCAATTTATGAATTTTATTTGGCGCGGCGCACCTCGTTTATTTTTAAGGCCATCCTAAAAGGGACTATTATTCTTTGTTAAAGATTGCCTCTAAGGGCCTAATTAATTAACATTATTAATAAACTATTATTAAAGGCCGTCAAGGAATTCGGGACTCAAGATCAAGTCCAAATTTAAACAAGAGAGAAACCTCTTAATTCAAATCTGCTACTTAACTTGGAAAGCCCGAACTTGCATTACAAATTTAAACCCATAGTGTAACGACCAGACCGGTCATTTTGAGCCCTAGCTCGTCATTCAGCGGTCTAAGGCCATGAACAGCTTAATTTTAGGTATTATGACTTGTGCGCGTGGTTAGAACTAAATTTCAAGAAGTTCGGAGTTGATTTGGGAGGAGAATTCTCATTTTGGAAGCTTAAAGTTGAAAGAATGAACTAGGATTGGAATTTTGAGTAAATGACTTCGGAATCAGGATCAGAAGGTTCCAACAGGTTTGTATGATGATTTTGGACTTGGGCATATGCCCGGATTAGGTTTTGGATAACCCGGGAGCGTTTTGGCGCCTATTGTGGAAGTTAGCTTTTTAGAAGGAATTTCTTAAGTTTGGCTTGAAGTGTATTCAGTATTATCGATGTTCGTTTGGGATTATGAGTCTGGGAATAGCTCCATATGGTGATTCTGGAGCTAGAAGCGCGATCGCCAGTGAATTCGGAGGTCCGTAGGACATTTTGAAGCCATTTGGCTAAAGATAGAAATTTTTAAGGTTTTTGGGAAGTTTAACCGGAGGTTGGCTTTTTGATATCGGGGTCAGAGTCCAATTTCAAAAGTTGGAGTAGGTCTGTAATGTCAAATATGATTTGTGTGCAAAATTTAAGGTCAATCGGACGTGATTTTATAGGTCTAAACATCGGAAATAGAAATTTATTGGGGGTGTAATTCATGATTTTAGCGTTGTTTGATATGATTTGAAACCTTGAGCAAGTCCGTAATGTGTTTTTAGATTGGTTGGTATATTTGGTTGGGGTCCCGAGGGCCTCGGGTGTATTCCAGATGGTTAACAGATCGATTTTTGCCTCGTGAGGACTGCTGGTTTACTGGTATATGTGCAGCAGATTTTTACTCTATGCGATCGCAAGAGAGAGTATGAGATCTGCATAGAACAAGAGTTGGGGGGGCTGTAATTGGTCTATGCGATCACAATAGGCTGAATGCGATAGCAGAAGAAGGAGACCTAGGCCTATGCGATCGCAGTGTTGTTTCATGCGAACGCATATGAGGAATTTGGAGGCAGCAGATTTGCCCTATGCAATCACGGAGCTGTGGTTGCGATCGCATAGAAGGGTCGTCTGGGTAGTGATCTTTTAAAATCGGGTTTTGGCTCATTTAACCACATTTTCTTCCATGGAAGCCGACTTGGAGCAACTTTTGAGCGCCATTTTTTGTCACCAAGCTTTGGGTAAGTGATTTCTACTGGTTTTGAGTTAAAAACAAGTTTATATACGGATTTAGACATTTAAATTAGTGTAAATTTGAGGTTTTGGTTGGAAACCAAGGAAATTAGAAATCTTGGATTTTGGTCACGATTTTGAGTATGGAATTAAGAGAAAATCATATATTTGAGTTCCTAAGGTCTTGGGTAATCTTTATCTTCGAAAAAATTCGGATTCCTGGCACGTGGGTCCGAGGGAATTTTGGTCACTTCACTAAGCGGATGTGGGAATTTGTATAATTTGAATTGTTAACGAATATTTGAGCATATATTAATGGATTTGCATGACCGTTGGCTAGTTTTGGAGCGTGGTGCATCTAGTAGAGTCTTCGGAAGGGCGGAGAATGCCGGTAATGAGTCTTCGGAGTGAGGTGAGTCTCCTTTCTAATCTTGTGGGGGGGAATTTACACCATATGTGAAGTGATTGATTATGTGCTCCTATTTGTGGGGGCTACGTACGCACGAGGTGACGAGAGTCCGTGCGTAGCTACTATTATGCTATTGTCCGGGTAGTTAGGACCCATCAGCATGTTATACTTGAATTAGTTATGAACCCGTCGATGACTTGGATTGTTTAAATCACCTTTGATTAGTAAACGAATTTAAAAAGAGATTAAACATCATTTCCTGAATCGTTAAACAGAGAATTGGTTTTATTTGGATAATTATTCCCCGATAAAATTCTAATTGGCTATCTGAGCATGTATCTTATGTGTACCTGCGTTGCATGGATGATTTGCGAGTGGGGTAATAGATCACATTAAATTAATAAATGGATTTCTAAAAAGACTTAAGCTTCATTTCTCAAATTATTAAAGAGAATTGGCCTTTCTTGGATGATTGCTCCATGTTGACTTCTTGACTGATTGTATGCCCCTGTGTGTTTATTTTGGAACAAGCCGAACGCCTTGGCAGATTAATAGATGCATCTATAGGCACGTTGTCGACCCTCGGCAAGTGCACATTTATTTCTGTTGGATTGGGCCGTTGCTTTGGTATGATTTGCACATGCTTGTATTGCTGCCTAGACTTAATTAAGTTGTTACATGCCTCACTATGGCTCAAGATCATTTTGTTAATAATGAAAAGAAATCGTGGAAATTTCCTATGAAAGAATTATGTGCTTACTTGTTTCGTCTATCTGGACTAACATCATGTCTAAAGATATAAATCCACTATTTAATATGTATATTAAGGATAAAAAATCATTGGACTATTAGAGAGTGTCAGAGTTGACCATCTCGTCTCTACCCATTCGAGATTAGGCGGGACACTCACTGAGTACACGTTCATTATGTACTCATACTACACTTCTGTACATTTTTGTTGCATAGGTATATATACCTCTAGCAGCCTATTGGGCGTAGCAACATGGATGACGCTGGGACTAGTTGAGCTGCATCATTCGAGGCGGCCGCAGCTAGGGTAGTCCCTTCCAGTGTACTGTATTTACTTTCTGTCCACTGTATTCCGGACGGATGTTGTATTTTATTTCTCTTATCAGTAGTTGCTCATGTACTTGTGACACCGGGTTTCTGGGATGGTTTTCAACGGATTTGTACTAATTGTTATTAATAAAATTTGAATTCAAGTAGTGAACTTTTATTTATGAAAATGGAAGGAAAAACCTTAGATTTTCAAAAGTATTGAAAGAGGAATTAATTGATATATTAGTTGGCTGGCCTGATAGAGGTGTCCGGCGTCACCATGACCCTTAGTGGATTTTGGGTCGTGACACATAGCCTTAATAAAATCCTTCAGCATTTTTGGGCTTCGAATTTGGCCCAATAGTGAGATATTTTCAACCAGTTTTATGAGGAGCTGCCCAAATGGGCTTTCGAACAAGCCCTGCGTGAGGGCGATGAAATTTGAACTTGGGCCCAAGCCGCCCATGTCTTTGACGTGATGAAATCAATTGAATTAGAAGGAGGTGGGCCTGGTGTGAATTCTGGACAGCTATTGTATAACTGGGCCATGTTAAATCAATTCCTTATGGCCCAGACAGTCCAGGTATAAACTAGACCAGTATTACTCAACAGATTACTTGATAGTGTAACCAATTTTTCAATGTCCATTAACAATGAATCAATGAGCCAAATCCTGCTTTGCTTTTAGTGTCAAGTGACCGGACAAACTGAATTTAATTAATAAGTTCTAAAAACTGAAACATGAGCGACTGGATGTTTGATTTTGCAGAATAGAATTTAATAAACTAGCAAGTCATGATGGGATCTACTGATTTTGTATGAAAAATAGGTCATCTATAACATGTGTTCCAAAACAAGCTATTAAGTTCCTAAACTTCACAAATTATAAGTTTTCAGCTCCTTCAAATGATTTCATGCACTTAGATATAGAATATTAATACTAATTCAACACCTATGCTAACATGATATTAGATTCGAAAATGCAACTAAGCTGTACTAAACAATATTAGACATAGAACTCAAATTATGCTAAAACAAATAGTTTCTACAGTCCAAACAGTCCTTAATTAGTTACAAATGAAAATTCTAATGAAATTATGAAACTACTAGAAATTCAATAATGGAAATTGTTAGAGAAATCAGGCAGCACATCGTTTTATTTCCTAAACTTGAGAGCTACATGATGTGTACCTGGAATTTGAGGCTGAATAAGAAGAAGAAAGCAGAGTCAGCAACAACTAACAGCAGTTAAAACCAGTAGCAACAGGAT
The DNA here is from genome assembly GCA_026770625.1 of Nicotiana glauca. NCBI lineage: Eukaryota > Viridiplantae > Streptophyta > Magnoliopsida > Solanales > Solanaceae > Nicotiana > Nicotiana glauca. The sequence goes on along the minus strand of MU759464.1, from coordinate 158,574 downwards.
CAATTACAAACCCAAAACATTATCACAGCAACCGAGGAATGAATTACAGAGGAACAGCACCAACAAACAACCAAAATAGACTTGATTGAACCAAAACAGACTCAAAATTAATCCCAAGAAACTTCTGAAACCAAAAACACAAGGAATCTTCAGGTCATTTTCGTCCTTATCTAAAGTGAAAATTTGAATTAATAGCTGGAATTCGAAATTATTCTAAGAAACTTCAGTGGAATAGTATTTTTGGAGTTTTTACGTTATTTTTTGGTTTTCAGAAGATCTAAGATCTAGAATGAACACTCACACTCTCAGATTTCATACTTTTGTTTTTGAATTTGAATTTCAAATTTTTAGACCTCCAAAACCTGTCAGGCAAAGCAGTAGTGGGCTGTATTTATAGGCAAGGATAAGTACTTTTCAGATTTAATTTTTACACCCTTGCCCCCTCTTTTATGTTTTAGTTTTAGCTTAATTAGTCCCCGAAAGACTGACTTCTTACCCAAGCTAAATCTGTAAGTTTTTAAAATTCTAATTGGAATCCCATCTAGAAAGTTCTATGGGTTTCCAATTTCAGTTACTATAAGATTCTCTTGTCTAAAATACCTAAACTACCCTTTTATTTATTGTAATGACCCGACTGGTCATTTTGCATTTTCGAACCCTGTTCCCTTAAATAATACTTCCCCCACTTGCTTTGACTAATTTATGACTTGCGGGGATGGGTGGTTCGGAAGTTAGAAGAGTTTTGAGCAAGAATAAGCCTAGTTGCTTCTTTAAGTTCTTTAAAAAGGCCAAGTTTGACTTCAGTCAATATTTTGAGGAAACGGACCCGAAATCGGGATTTGATAATTTCTGAGGGTCCGTGGGAAAATATGGGACCTGGCGTATGCCCAGAATCGAATTTCGAGGTCCCTAGCCCGAGTAATGAATTTTTTATGTGAAATTGTTAATTTAAAGTTTCAAAGATTTAAATAAACTAAGAAATCATTATTTTCCTATGTATCGGGTTCGGATTTCGATTCCGAAACTTGGTACAAGTTTGAAATATCAGTTAAGACTTACTCGTAAAATTTGGTGTCAATCCGAGTTGTTTAACGGCATTTTGACTTGTTGGAGGAGAATTAAGAACTTGAAGTTCAATGATTTGATTCATTTGGTTTTGGGGTTGATTCCTCGATTTAGCATTGTTTTGAGTGTTTTAAGGGTTCGAGTAGGTTCACCTTCTGATTTCAGACTTGTCGGTATGTTCGGACGGGGCGCGGGAGCCCCGAGCATCTCACGAGCGAGGCTCGAGTGAAGTTATAATTTGGAAAATGACTGAAGCTTGCTGCTTCTATCATAACCGCATCTACCGTTCTTGGGCCGCAAATGCGGTCTAATGATCGCAGAAGCGGAGAAGGGGCAGGCCAGGGGAAACCTCAAAAGCGGCCCAGGGACCACAGAAGCGGTTCCGCCTATGCGGCCCCCAGACCGTAGAAGCGGTCCAGCCAAAAATCCGAAAAGCAACAGAAGCGGGCAAATTCTACAGAAGAGGATTCCATAGAAGCGAAAATACTTCGGCAGATGCGAAAATAGCTGGGGACAGAAGGGTTCATTTAATATGAGCTCAAGCTCCTTTCTTTCACATTTCTCTTAACACTTAGGCAGTTTTGGTGATTTCAAATAGGAGGTTTCAACATAACATTGCAAGGTAAGTATTCCCCACTCACTTTTAGTTCAAATACATAAATATTAGGTAGATTTAACACTAACAAATTAGGTAAAATCAAGGGATTTGAGCTACACCTAGGGTTTAATGAAAACTAAGGTTTTATCACATAATTTTCAAAATAATGAACTAGAAATCATATATTTGTGATCCGTAGGTGATAGAGAACAACTTCCTTCGGAAAAATCTTGGAATCGGGGCACGTGGGCCCGGGGTCAGAATTTAGGAAACTTGTGTCAATGGTTAGAAAATTGCTTAAATGGCTAGAATTCAATCTTGTAAGCCTTTATTTACTAGTTCTTTCTTCATTTGATTAGTTTGGGATTGTTCGGCTTCGAATTAAGGACTTGGGCTCGTTCTTTGATATTGGGAGTGCAACTTTGGAGCGAGGTGAGTCTCCTTTCTAACCTTGTAAGAGGGAATTGTCCCCATAGGATTGTAAATGAGTAATTATTGCTAAATGCGGGGGTTACGTACGCACTAGGTGACGAGAGTCCATGCGTAGCTACTATATGATAATTGTTCGGGTAGTTTAGGACCCACAACATGTCTAATTGGGGAATGTTTCTTATTTTAAATTACCAATATGATCATTTATGATTTGCTAGCGACTTGAGGAAATGAAAAGTGAACATATGAGTTGTTGAGCCTTGGTAGGAATTCCCTTATATGTAATTGAGCCTTATGTGCTTTCTTGATATTTTCTTGATGATTATGGATCGGGCCGATCGCCTCGGTGAGAATAGATGCATCTATGGTTCGTGTCGCTCGACCCTCGGCAGTGCACAATTTATTTTCTATTGGAGCGGGCCATCGACCTCGGCACGATTGTGCATGATTTATATGCTTACATTTAGTTATGACATGATCACTCATTTAATATGAAAAAGGGAAAACTGGTAATTTAACTATGACAAGAACATGAATATGACTCTTCTATTAAACTTGTGTTATTGGAAATCATTTATGCTGTATATCTCACTTTATTATATTATATTATCTTGACCTTAGTAAGTATCAAGTCGATCTCTCGTCTCTACTTTTTCGAGATTAGATGGGATACTTACTGAGTACATGTGGTTTATGTACTCATGCTACACTTTTGTACTTAAATGTATAGGATTTGAGGCAGGTGGATCTGGATATCATCCTGGTGCGCATCAGTGAGCACACTTGGGGACTTCTACGGTGAGCTGCTTCTCTTTCATGCTGATCTGCAGCCGAAGAAGTCCTTTCTTGTACTTTTTGTTTCTGTCCTGATTCAGACAGTAGGATAGCGTATTATTCTTTTGTGTATGTTTTACTAGTCACTCGTAGCTTGTGACACCAGGTTCTGGCACACACTGTAGTAGACATTTATTTTGGGGTTGTGTTGCTATTTTTTTTGCACTTTGTGATCTTTACTAGTCTTATCTTTAAATTCAAAAATCTAGTATAACTGTCTATCGGCTAAAGTAAAATGAGAACTTAATCACATTTCTGCATCGGCTGGCCTGACAACGGTGTTAGGCGCCATCATGACCTATTATGGGTAAATGGGTCGTGACATTTATTCTGAAATTACCAACCTAGTCAAACTAACCCCCAACTCTGTTAATCTTAGTCCAAACTAACCATGGCTAGTCAATCAAGGGCTGGGGTATTTATCTATATCCAAACCAATCCTAAAATTGAAATAAGCAATCTAACTAATCAAATTGATTCTGATCAATACTATAACCTATGGCAATCATTGAACTAACAATTAACAGCAAACAAACATAATTGAAACTAAAGTCAAGTTAATAGCAACAATCATGGATCAATTAATTGAAACAAACACACAATCAAATAAGAACTAAAACATATGACCGCGATATACGAAGATCAAAGACCTAAATCGAAGAACCCTAACGCAAACAAAATACCGAAAATGAAAGAATAGAAAATATGCATTGGAGGAACACCTACTGTTCAAAGAGAAAGGAAACAAAAATAAAAAAAGGAAAAATTGAGAAACTTACTGATTTAAGCCCTAACTGAATTGACTTTGAATCTGGACCCAAAAATAATATTATATGTTTGTTTTTTGCCAAAACAAACACATAATATCATTTTTGGAACTATTTGAACACTGATAACCTTCGAGTCTTCGACTCACACTTGGACTCAAACCCTTGATTTGGGATTAGAATAATTTAAATCGGACTTGAAGGAATCCGGCTTAGGGTTTGGGAAGAGGGGGTTAAGGTGAGTCTAGGGTGTAAGTTTGGTTGGGTTTGGAGGCAGCACCGCCAATAGAGAACAAAGGTGGCAGCTAGGGTTTTGAAATTTTGAGGAATTCCGGTGGGATTTGAGTGGGGATAATGAAGGGATCGTGATGAGGGGGAAGAGAAGATGCCTTAGTGAAAATTTGGAGGCCATTTGATGAGTTAGGGTTTTGGGTCAGGATCTTCTATTCAAGATTCGAGGAGTCTGACGGGGATTCGAAGGAAACTAAGCCCGGATCTGGAAAAGGGAGGTGGAGGAGCATCTATGGTGTAATTTTGGGGTTATTTGGAGACTTGCCGCCGGCGGAGGCGATTTCCAGCCGGCGGTTTACGGTGGTAGAAGGCGATGTTATGATCTCTGAGTTAGAGTGAGAGAGACGATAGGGTAGGGGGTCTGAGGGGGTAGGGTAACGTTAGGACATTTATATATTAATCAAGGTAGGCTTCTCAATCGTTGGATCACCAAACCTAGACAGTCGAGATCGATCCGAGCCAAGACGACGTCGTTTAGCACTAGGGGGAGCTGGACCGGGTGTCTGAGATGGGTTTTGGGCTTGTGACCGGGTTTCCCTGGGGGTTTGGCTTGGGCTGTCGAATTTTAATAAACTTGTCCCAATTAAATCCTTTTTCTTTATTTCCTTTTTTTCAATTCTTTTCTTTTATTTGTTTTTCTCTCTTTTTTTAATCTTAAAACTTAAAAATAAACCCCACAATTATTTCTAACTATCTAATTAAACTAAAATTAGTTTAATATTAATTTAAAAGAAATTAACAAACCTAAGACTAAAATTAAAATCAAACAAAACAAAACAAGGTTTCTTTGTGATTTTTCTTATATTTATAAAAGCCTAATTACTAATTAGTCTAAAAATGTAAAAATTAAATTCCAAATGCTCATGCAATTTTCTGTATTTTTATATAAATTATCATGCACACACAAATAAAAATAAGACAAAAATACGCAATTAAATCCTATAAATCAAATAATAAAAGAAACAATCCTAATTCTAAGAATTCTATAGGAGTTAATGAGGCAAAAATCACATGCTCACAGTTGTCCCTCTTTGCTAGGAGACACGAAGGGTTTTCAGGCAAAGATAAATGAGCAATCATGAGAGATTTTGGCCTGCTTGGCACTCCATGAGAAACATTTTTGAAAACCGTATGACAGAACCCTGCTTCAAAGGTTGCCTACATATCCTTGACTATAAAGGAATCGGATCAGTGTAGTTCTGGAAGTTTTGGTAGCTGGGACTACAAGGACCTGTGATTTCACTTCTGTTGCTGCTGCTGCTGCTGCTTGCTGACCTCCTTATTACACCAAAAAGGAAAATCAAAGCTAAGCTAGCTATGCCTATCAACTATGAGTTACAAGATTCCTATCTATAATTCTCTTGAAGCTTGATCTTGAGTCTTAGCTGATTTTGTTGTGGACTCTAATCCGAATCTTGATGCTCTAAAGTTGTAGGTGTTGTTTCTTTCTTCAGCATTGGGATCAAAGCGGGACAGGCAGAGCTTGTGACTCCAATCCAATTTTGACTATTCTGCATCTTTGTTCGCTTCAGCATTTTGAATTCACTTCTTTTTTGTTCTTTTCTTCTTTTCCTTTATTCTAGATTGAGACACATTCTTTCGGTCATCTCGAATCCTGTGCCTTGATGTAAAACCTATTCAGACACCAAAACAAACAAACGAACAAAAATTTTCTACCCCAGTTTTTACTAGAAAATTTTCGTGAGTTATTGTAACTTCTAAGCTTCTTTTTTTTAAAGCAGTGAAATTCAGGATTGTGTACACTGAGGAATAGGGAAGATTGCCAGGTTATGGTGGAAAGATAACCGGGTTACACCGGAAAAGAAAAAAGGTCCATGGGCTATGCCAGGGAGGTCAACGGGTTATGCCGGGAGAATAGAAAAAAGTTCCTTGGGTTATGCCAGGGAGGTCAATGGGTTATGCTGGGAGAATAGAAAAAAGCTCCTTGGGTTATGCCAGGGAGGTCCACGGGTTATCTCGAGATTAAAGAAAAAAGTCCTTGGGTTATGCCAGAGAGATCCATGGGTTATGCCAGGAGAATAGAAAAAAGGTCCTTGGGTTATGCCAGGGAGGTCCACGGGTTATGCCAGGGATTAAAAGAAAAAAGCTCCTTGGGTTATGCTAGGGAGGTCCACAGGTTATGCTGGGATAAAAGAAAAAAGTCCTTGGTTATGCAGGAAGGTCCACGGGTTATTCCAGGATAAAAGAAAAAAGGTCCTTGGGTTATGCCAGGGAGGTCCAAGGGTTATGCCAGAATAAAAGAAAAAATGTCCTTGGGTTATACCAGGGAGATCCACGGGTTTTGTCGGTAGAATAGAAAAAAGATCCTTGGGTTATGCCAGGGAAATTCATGGTTTATGCCGGGATAAAAGAAAAAAGTCATTAGGTTATGCCAGGGAGGTCCACGTGTTATGCCGGGATAAAAGAAAAATGGTACTTGGGTTATGCCAGGGAGGTCCACGGGTTATGCCGGGATTAAAAGAAAAGGGCTCCTTCGGTTATGCTAGGGAGGTCCACGGGTTATGCCGGGATAAAAGAAAAAGGCTCCTTGGGTTATGCCAGGGAGGTCCACGGGTTATGCGGGGATAAAAGAAAAAGGTCCTTGGGTTATGCCAGGGAGGTCCATGGGTTATGCCAGGATTAAAAGAAAAAAGATCCTTGGGTTATGCCAGGGAGGTCCACGAGTTATGCCTGGATAAAAGAAAAAACTCATTGGGTTATGCCAAGGATACCTAGGGAATTGGAGGCCCTATGCTACCATGATTTTGAATTTTTCTTCTTTTTTTTCTTTTTCAAAAATGCAGGAAAGAATTTGGAGGAAACTTCCCTTTTGGTCAGTTCCTTGCTGCAAAGCTGTTTCAGCGTTTGCGTATTTCTTTTCACTTTTGGTTGCACCTGCTCCTTGCACAATTGCTTGGATTGTACCTGTTTCAATTTTTTCAAACAAAGAACAATTGTTAGTTTGAAACGGTAGTTGGTTTTGTGGAATTGATCGTCTCAAATGCCTGATCACGGCCCAGCTTCCGTTGAGAACTTTTGCTGCTTGATGGTTTTGAGGATGAATCTCTTCTCAAACCGAATGGCTCAACTTTTAGGATTTCATGATGACTCGCCCGCGTAAGGCTTTGGACTTTTCACTTTATTCTTCTCTTATTACCTTTGTCTTTTACTTTCTTTCCTTCTCAACGTCTTTGCTTTGAAAGCATCAACCATCATGGCCAGTCAGGATTGACTTGACGCACCCGCTGAGGCTGGGTAACTTCTTTTAGCTTTTGTTAGGCAAAGCCCTGTAAAAACCATGCCACCATTTCTTTGTAATAGTTTCGGAATCACAGTTAGGCCAAAAGGGATTCAAGGAAAAAGTAAACAAAGAGAAAAAGGATGAATTTAATTAGAAGTGTCCCTTTCGAGGGAAGAGAAGGACTTATCTGGGGGGTGCATGCAGACTTCAAATGAGCATGACATGCTTCTTGGACTGGATGCCCAACCCATACAAACTTTCCTAACTTCTCGTAGGCTCATTGACCCGTACTTCAAAACCAAGGAACCTTGCCAGGACTCTTTCAATGGTGGGAGGTGCCTTCTTTGCGGCCAACAGCCCCCTTTGCGGGTTTTCGCCAATCAACCTCTCTCATTTCTCTTCTCACCGCTGCCCGATAGTGCTCTTTATGAGTTTTCACCAAATGGACTCTCTCAATTTCAATTTCTATACTCACCATCCCCTTATAGTGCCCGAAGGTTTTCACCGATAAGACTCTCATTTTTATTTTTCTTAATTTGGACTATATCAGATTCCAACAATGTTATTTTTCAATTCCCACGACTTTGGCAATTGATCGGAAGGACTTGGACAAGGTTTTTGGGTACAATGAATTTTGGACGGAATTACAAATTTGGAACTATTTTGGTGGGCCCATGACAAGGTTGTTGTGTTTTTCATTCGTATCAGTCAATTTATACTAGAAACTGTTAGCTCCCCACAGCATGCTTACCCTCCTATATTGTTTACTTGTATTTTACTTCGATTCCGCTGTATGTATATTCCGGGGTTAGGCTAGACGCTTACTAGAACACTGTTTTGGTTGCGCTGATACTACACTCTATGCTATTTTTGCACAGATCCAAGTTTCGAGCAGCAGCAGCAGTATTAGTCTGGGATCAAGCCTTCAACCCAGCGAGACCCGAGGTAGCCTTGCAAGCGTCCGCAGGCCCGACGTCTCCCTTATCCTCTCTTTTTAGTCTGTTATCTCCTTGTATTCAAGACAAACAGTTTATGTTTTCTTTCAGACGTTTGTATTTAGTATTCTTAGCAGTTTGTGAGTACAATGACACCAATCTTGGGTAGAGAATTTTGTTGAACTTTCCGCATTCCTATTCAGTTTTATTGTGCTTTTATATTATTGGCAATAATTGTTAAGAAGGGATTATGTTGTTAACGAAGAGTAATAAATTTGGCTTACCTAGCTTCTACGAGCAGGCGCCATCACGACTTTCGAGGGTGGGAAATCTGGATCATGACAAGTTGGTATCAGAGCTCTAGGTTACATAGGTCTCACAACTCACGGACAAGCTTAGTAGAGTCTGAGGGATCGGTACGGAGACGTTTGTATTTATCCACTAGAGGCTACCGAGTTATGAAAAGTTTCACGTTTGTTCTTTCATTATCGTGCGGTTTGGTTTCTCAATGCTAATTGAACTTTTACTCTGTTCTTTCACAGATGGCATGAACACGTGCTTCCTGTTCTTGCGATCAGCAGTCCGTGCCCCAGGCAGCTCATGCTAGGGGCAAAGGATGAGGCCGCGCTAGAGGCCGAGGTAGGGGCAGAGCTCAGTCCCGAACAGCAGCACCAGTGGTGAAGCCTCAGGTCTACTTTGATGAGGAGGTTCCGGCCCTAGCCCCAGCCCCACAAGTTCCAGTTGACCCAACTCAGGTCCTAGAGGGGTTTGTTGCTACCCAATTCTTCAGGATGCTTTGGTCCGATTGGTAGGCCTCATGGAAAGTGTTACCCGAGTGAGTTTGCTTCGTATAGCACCAGCTATCTCGTAGGTTGGAGAAGGGGCCCAGACTCTTGCTACTCGTACTCCAGAGCAGGTAGCACCCCAGGTTCAGGCTCCAGCAGTTCAGCCAGTTGGAGCAGCTCAGCCGGGTATGGTAGCCCAGGCAGGTAATGGGGCAACCATGGCTGCCGATGCTTTATGGAGATTGGATAGGTTCACTAAGCTCTTTACCACTACTTTCAGTGGTGCACCGACCGAGGATCCTCAGGATTATTTGGACATCTGCCACGAGGTTTTTTGGAACATGGGTATTATTGAGTCCAATGGAGTTGACTTTGCTGCATTTCGCCTATCTGGATCTACCAAGACTTGGTGGAGGGATTTCTATTTAGCTAGACCAGCAGGGTCTCTAGCCTTGACCTGGGAGCTGTTCACACATACATTTCTGGAGAAGTTTCTCCCTATTACACAGCGTGAGACTTATCGGAGGCAGTTTGAGCGTCTCCATTAGGGATCCATGTCAGTCACCCAGTACGAGACCAGGTTTATTGAGTTGGCTCGCTATGCTACTGTCATACTCTCCACTGAGAGGAGAAAGTAAGACGGTTTATTGATGGACTCATCCAGCCTATTCGTCTCCCGATGGCTAGACAGGCGGGGAGTGATATTACTTTTCAGGAGGCGGCCAATGTGGCCCGGTGGATCGAGATGGTATTGCCACAGGGGGTGGTCATAAAGCAGACAAGAGACCCCATCAGTAAGGTCGATTCAGTGGTGCCTCATTTGGAAGCAGAGGTTCATATGATAGGGATCAGTCTTCTAGGCCTTTCCAGTTAGCCCTCCAGGTTTCTCAGGGTGCCCCAGGTGGCCGTGGTTCTCACGCACATTATTCTGATCAGCAGCCATTTAGTGCACCACCAGCCCCTATCAGTGCACTGCCGCTTTAGAGTTCCCAGGGTGGTCATTCAGGTCGACAGGGCCAACGGGCTCAGTAGCCGAGGGCTTGTCGTGGGTCATATTGCCAGATTTTACCCTCAAGCACCGAGCAGTTCTCAGCACCAGGGTTCTCGTGCCACGGTTTAAGGCACCAGCTTCTCCACAGCTAGCCAAGCCAGCTAGAGGCAGGGGTAGAGGTGCTAGAGGTAGAGGTCGAGGTCATAGAGGTAAAGCTAAGACCGCCAGAGGTGGAGGCCAGCCAGTAGCAAGCCATCCCACAGAGGTATATCAGAGTAGTGGGGCCCAGTCCCAATGTTATGCTCTTCAGGCTAGGCTCGAGGTAGAGGCTTCAGATGTAGTCATTACAGGTATGGTTCTGGTTTGTGACAGAGATGCTTTAGTGTTATTTGATCCGGGGTCTATGTATTTATATGTGTCATCCTATTTTGCCCCGTATTTGATCATGCCTAGTGATGCGTTGGGTATTGTTGTTTATGTGACTACACCAGTGGGTGATTCCATTGTGGTCGATCGAGTCCATCGCTCTTGTGTCATGGTGATTGGGGGTCTGGAGACTCGTGTAGATTTGTTGCTTTTAAATATGGTTGACTTTGATATTATATTGTGGATGGACTGGTTATCACCCTATCACACCATCTTAGACTGCCATGCCAAGACGGTGACCTTAGCTTTACCGGTTATGTCTTGTTTAGAGTGGAAAGAGACTCCAAGTCATTCTACTCGCAGTGTCATATCATATGTGAAGGCACGACGTATGGTCGAGAAGGGGCGTTTGGCTTCTTTAGCTTATGTTCGAGATTTCGGTGTTGAGGTTCCATTTATCGATTCTGTGCCCGTTGTTTGTGAGTTCCCTGATGTTTTTCCTTCAGACCTACCAGGTATTCCACCCGACAGGGATATTGATTTCTGCATTGATCTGGTTCCGGGCACTCAACCCATTTCTATCCTACCATATCGTACCGGAGTTGAAGGAGTTAAAATAATAGTTGCAAGATTTTCTTGAGAAAGGTTTCATTAGACCTAGTGTCTCACCTTGGGGTGCGCCGGTGTTATTTGTCAAGAAGAAGGATGGGTCAATGAGAATGAGTATTGATTACCGGTAATTAAACAAGGTAACGGTCAAGAATAAGTATCCACTGCCGAGGATTGATGATTTGCTCGACCAACTTCAGGGTGCTAGTGTATTTTCTAAGATTGACTTGTGATCTGGTTACCATCAGTTGAGGATTATGGCATCCGATGTCCCTAAGATAGCTTTCCTCACTCGGTATGGCCATTATGAGTTCTTGGTTATGTCACTCAGGTTGACAAATGCCCCAGCAACTTTTATGGACTTGATGAACCGAGTGTTCAGGCCTTATTTGGATTCATTCGTGATAGTGTTCATTGATGATATATTGATATACACCCACAGCCAGGAGGAGCACGAGAAACACCTTAGAGTGGTTCTTCAAACTCTGAGGGATAGTCAGTTATATTCTAAGTTCTCGAAGTGTGAATTCTGGTTGGGTTCAGTTGCATTTCTGGGCCATGTTGTATCAGTAGAGGGTATTTAGATGGACCCAAAGAAGATAGAGGCAGTCAAGAACTGCCCTAGACCAGCATCAGCTACAGAGATTTGGAGTTTCTTAGGGTTGGCAGGCTACTACCGACAGTTCGTAGAGGGATTTTCATCTATTACAGCCACGATGACCAAATTGACATAGAAGGGTGCCCAGTTCAGATGGTCAGATGAGTGTGAGGCGAGCTTTCAGAAGCTCAAGACAGCTCTGACTACGGCACCGGTGTTGGTTTTGCCCACAGGTTCACGGCCCTATACAGTCTATTATGATGCTTCCCATATTGGGCTTGGTGCAGTGTTGATGCAGGATGGCAAGGTCATTGCCTATGCTTCGAAGCAGTTGAAGATTCATGAGAAGAACTATCCAGTTATCCAGTGCATGATTTACAGTTGGCAGCTAATGTTCATGCATTAAATATTTGGAGGCACTATTTGTATGGCTTGGCCTATGAGGTGTTCATTGATCACAAGAGTCTTCAGTACTTGTTCAATCAAAAGGAGTTGAATTTGAGGCAGAGAAGGTGGTTGGAGTTGCTGAAGGATTATGATGTCACCATTTTATATCATCCGGGGAAGGCCAATATGGTGGTCGATGCTTTGAGTAGGAAGTCGGCCAGTATGGGCAGTATTGCTTATATTTCGGTCAGTCAGAGGCCGTTTGCTTTGGATGTTCAGGCTTTAGCCATCAGTTCGTGAGACTGGATATTTCTGAGCCCAGTCATGTGTTAGCTTACACGGTCGCTCGTTCTTCATTATTGGAGCGTATCCGTGATCGGCAGTTTGATGATCCCCATTTGTGTGTCCTTAGAGACACGATGCAGCGTGGAGGTGCCAAGCAGGTTACCTTGGATGCGGATGAAGTTTTAAGATTGCAGGGGCGAGTTTGTGTGCCCAATGTGGATGGGCTTTGAGAGTTGATTTTAGAGGAGGCCCATAGTTCCAGGTACTCTATTCATCCGAGCGCCGCGAAGATGTATCAGGATTTGCGGCAGCATTATTGGTGGTGTAGAATGAAGAAGGTCATCGTAGCATATATGGCTCATTATTTGAATTATCAGCAGGTTACGTACTGGCATCAAAGTCCTGGTGGTGTATTCCAGAGGATTGAGCTTCCCGAGTGGAAGTGGGACCGGATTACTATGGATTTTGTTAATGGACTTCTGCTGACTCGGAAGAAGTTCGATGCGATATGGGTTATTGTTGATAGGCTGACCAAGTCAGCACATTTCATTCCTGTGGTAGTCTCCTATCCTTCTAAGAGGTTCACTGAGATCTATATTTGGGAGATTGTTCGCCTTCATGGTGTGCCCGTGTCTATCATTTCGGATCGGGGTACGCAGTTTACCTCGCGCTTCTGGAGAGCGGTACAGCAAGAGTTGGGTACACGGGTAGATTTGAGCACAGCATTTCATCCCCAGACGGACGGTCAGTCCGAGCGGACTATTCAGATTCTAGAGGATATGTTATTTCTTGGTGAGGACGAGAGAAAAAGAACGAAGGGTGATGTCGTGCATTTGTTGATCTCGGTTCCTTATTGTTGTTTGAGTTGTGCTTTTCATTCGTATTAGTCAATTTATACTTGAAACTGTTAGCTCCCCACAGCATGTTTCCCCTCCTATATTGTTTACTTGTCTTTTACTTCGATTCCGCTGTGTGTGTGTGTGTGTGTGTGTGTGTATATATATATATATATATATATATATATATATATATATATATATATATATATATATATATATATATATATATATATATATATAAAATTGCTTTGTTATTTTCAAAAATGGTTTATGTGTTTGTCAATAAGTGAAAATAAAAGAAAATATATAGTTTGTTAAGAAGGAAAAT
>MU759464.1:105812-141980 GCA_026770625.1 Nicotiana glauca | reverse complement strand
TATATATATATATATATATATATATATATATATATAAAATTGCATAGGTTTATGTGGTAGTCCAGTCTAGCCTCGTCACTACTTCGCTGGGGTTAGGCTAGAGACTTACCAGCACATGGGATCGGTCGCGCTGATAATACACTCTAGGCTATTTTTGCACAGATCCAGGTTTCGAACAGCAGTAGCAGTATTAGTGTGGGAGCAAGCCTTCAGCCCAGCGAGACCCGAGGTAGCCTTGCAGGCGTCCGCAGGCCCGACGTCTCCCTTATCCTCTCTTTTTAGTCTGTTATCTCCTTGTATTAGTGACAAACAATTTATGTTTTCTTTCAGACGTTTGTATTTAGTATTCTTAGTAGTTCGTGAGTACAGTGACACCAATCTTGGGTAGAAGATTTTGTTGAACTTTCCATATTCCTATTCAGTTTTATATAATGCTAAGACTTCCGCTGATTATTTAATCTCGTTGCTTTTATATTATAGCCAATAATTGTTAAGAAAGGATTATGTTGTTAACGAAGAGTAATAAAACTTGGCTTGCCTAACTTTTACGAGTAGGCGCCATCACGACTTCCAAGGGTGGGAAATCCGGGTCGTGACAAGTATAAATTAAAAAAGAATATTCTAAGATATCCTTATCTTGTAATCTATGTATTTGAGTTGAACAAAAAATATTTGAAATCGATGAGATTAACTTCTAAATTTTTTATACTCAACAAAGATGAAACATAAGAAAAAATTTGTTGTCATCTTTTATTTCTCTTTTTTAAATCTTTCTTTTTTTTTCAATATTATTTTTTTATCTTATTTTTTATGTCACTATTTGTTTTTTACAAAAAATTAATTTATTTCACTATAAACGGATGAGATTTAATAAAGTATCTAAATATGAACTTTAATTATATTTTTAGTCTTTGGTTGAAATTATTTTATTTTTTCTTTTGGCTTTATCTAATCAGCCTAAATAGGTGCTCACCCGACCACTTAAATTAAAATATTAAATGATGTGTAATTTATATATAAGTCATATATAATATGTATATAATTGTGTGTTGTCGGTATATCATCTATTTATATTAGTTATAAGAAGAAAACAATAAATATGGCCGGATATTATGTAAAAATTCCACAAGATTTCCGTTTTTTAAGTTTATCCATGATATAACTTCTATTATAATAATTTTAAAACTCTCTTACTAATGTTCAAAAATATCTTATCTTTTTATTATCTTTAAATTAAAAAAGTAAGATTTTTTTCGAAATAATTTGTTTACATTTAAAAAATATATATTTCATGTCATACCAATTTTTTCTGTATATATACTCTTTGTTACACTTAAAAGTTGCTATAGAAACTATCAATTAGAAACCAATTTCTCTCTTGTTGAATTTTAAAAAAAAATCTTTCACATAATCTAATGATTCAAAACTAATATTCTTCAACGAAAAAAATATTATACCCTTGCAATATTGGCTTGACTACAGCTAAATGAAGGGGTCAGCTTACACCCTTCAATTTCTTGAATGTGCTAAATTAAAATTAATTATAGCAATTGTATAGCTAAAGTTTTATTATTTGTTTGATGTCCATTTATGCAAATTGAATCTTCAAACAAATATTCTTCAAGAAGAAAAAAGAAACAACTTTTTTTTATTTTAATATTGACTGATTTTGTGATGTTTCTTTCTCTAGCATGTACGTTTACTTTATTATATATGTAAGTAAGCTTTTATTTGCTTTTGTAAACTCATTTTTGTTATTTAGATAAACATAGACGTGTATCCCATATATTACATTTATTTTAAAAGAATTTCGTTTTATCCAAATTTAGTTACAATGTTTCAAAGAACTATACTTATAGAATTTTAAATGTGAAAGAGTTTTATAGTTATATGGAGTAGTTTCTTTTTCTTTTTTTTTTAGAGGCGAAGTAGTATTTAAATAATTAGAAAAATAACAAAATATCCTAACATAATTGCATATGATCATTAACCAAATTAAATATGATAACATGATAAAAAAGAGAAATTTTATTTTTAATTTAAATTTGAATTTTAGAACTTTATCTATAAATTCAAAATTATATTTTAATTCAAATTCCATATATATATATATATATATATATATATATATATATATGGCAAGCTAATAAATGTCAATAGTATATGGTAACTTTATTCTATAATATATATATACATATATATATAATTTATAGAATAAAGTTACCATATATATATTAGGGAGGCTTCCTATATGGACTTAATTCAAAATCCGAATTAATACTACCATAATAAATTACGAGTTATTCCACTAAAAATTCATAACTGCACTTCTATATATATAGAGAGAGAGAGATTAGGGAGGCTTCCTATATGGACTTAATTCAAAAATCCGAATTAATACTACCATAATAAATTACGAGTTATTCCACTAAAAATTCATAGCTGCACTTCTCAGTTCAATTTCAAAATTCTTCTATTAAACCTTATTTAACTCCCCATGTTAAAATTTAGATACTAATCAAATAATAAATTACTGACAATTTAATTCATTGATTATTTCCTTCAGACTTTTGCTTAACTTATTTTATGTAATGGATACAAAATTCACCAGCGGGGTTTACACATGAAAACTTATAAGCTTTCATAAAGGTGTATCATCAATCTCTATACCGAGCATGGGTTCCATCAACTAACTATTATTTTGCCAATGTATCTTATTATTGTTTAATTTACCAAGCATATTGTCCCACAAAAGGATCTAGCCTTTTAATAAATCAAAACAATAATAATTGTCACGACCCAATTCCCAACTCGGTCGTGATGGCGCCTCTCGTGAAGACAAGGCCAGCCAATAGAACAACAATGCCCCTTTTTAACAGTTAATAAACATAAATGAATGAATAATACGACTTAATGGCATTAATAACTGATATTTACCACCAAACACACCCCGACCGGGGTGTCACAAGTCACGAGCATCTAAAGAATATTAAACACAACTACTGGGCCAATAATAATATACAAAATAAAATCTGGAATCAAAAGACGAAGTCTGGTGCCGCGAACGCTGGCGGTCACCTTGTCCACTACGGTAGTATACCAACAGTAATACCTTCAATCCGCTATTAACCTGCTTTCGGGTGAACAATACTTGCAACTGCAAGCGAGGTACAGGGAGTAAAGTGAGTACTCCAACTCAATGAGTAATAAGAGTAAATAATATGTAACGACCCGACCTGTCGTTACGGGAGTTACCGCCCCATTTTCCCTGTTTTATGCTTCTATATGTTTCATTATATGTGTTTGAAGAATTTGAAGTAATTCAGATAGAGTTCGGTTAGAAATGAGACAATAAGTCTCTTTATGAGAAGGTTAGTTTGGAAAAGTCAACCGAATGTTGACTTATGAGTTAGAAGGCTCGGAAATGGATTTTCGATGATTCGACTAGTTTCGGGGGATGATTTATGACTTAGGAGCGCAATCGGAATTTAATTTGGAGGTCCAGTGTAGAAATAGGCATGAATTGGCTAAGGTTGGATTTTGGCGAATTCCGGTTGATAGGTGATATTTTGATCCGAGAGTCGGAATGGAATTCCGAGAGTTGCAGTAACTTCGTTAGGTAATTTTGGATATGTCTGCAAATTTTCAAGTCATTCGGACGTTGTTTGGTCGGGGTTTTGATTGAATGCGCATTTCGGAAGTTTTAATTTAACTTAGGCTTGAATCCGTGGTAATTCGATGATTTTGGTGTTTATGATAGTATTTTTATGTTACGAGCAAGTTTGAATGAAGTAATAGAACATATCTGTGCATTTGGTTGAGGTCCCAAGGGCCTCGGGGTGATTTCGGATGGCTAACGGGGAATTTTGAATATGAAAAATGCAGCAGAAAATTGCAGAGGACTTTTACTCTATGCGATCGCGTAGGTTTGGCTGCGATCGCATAGAAGGCCTGGAAGGAGGTGCTCAGA
This sequence comes from Nicotiana glauca, assembly GCA_026770625.1. Lineage (NCBI taxonomy): Eukaryota > Viridiplantae > Streptophyta > Magnoliopsida > Solanales > Solanaceae > Nicotiana > Nicotiana glauca. The sequence goes on along the minus strand of MU759464.1, from coordinate 138,010 downwards.
CTTGCTCTATGCGATTGCATTAGGTGGTCTGCGATCGCATAGGTATGGGGGATGGATCAATGTGGTCGCGAGGGCGTGTATGCGATCGCGTAGGAGGAGGACGCAGTGCTCTGCGATCGCAAGGTGTCTTCTGCGATCGCCTAAGAGGATTTTCAGGGCCTGGATTTTTTGGTCTATGCGATTGCAATGGTGTTGATGCGATCGCATAGAAGGGTCGCCTGGATAGAACAGTTTAAGGGTTAATTTCTGTCACGACCCACATTATATTTCCACCATTTTTACTCCACCAAGAGAGCTTTTTGAGCGATTTGAAGAGGGTTTTCATTGGGTAGTGATTGGAGGTAAGTCTCTTGACTTAAAAAAACCATTTTTTTGAAGAATCAACCCTCAAATCCATAAAAATAGGTTGAAATTGTGAAGAACTAGGGCTTGATTTTTTGAAAACGAATTTTGGGGATTTGAAAGGCCATTTGAGCTCCGATTTTGGTAAACTTTATATGTACGGACTCGTGGCGAGACGAAGAATCCGTTGATGTCTTTTTCGGAATTTTATTAAGAAGTGGACACGGGGCTCGGGTTTTACAAACTTCGTGAATTTTAGTACTTTTCGAGTATTTTTGATTGGGTTATGTTTCTTTGACCCATATTTATGTATTCGTTGTGATTTTGACTAGATACGACGCACAAGGAGATCGATACGAAAGGAAAAGGCATTGCGGACCATTCTACGGCCGGTTAAAGGTGAGTAGTTGGTGTATATGATGGCCTGAGGGTTTGAAACCCCGGCTTATCACATTGTGACACTATTGTAGGGCGTGACTCACACCCCATGGCAGGTGCGGGATTGTTTATGACTGGGGATTGTGACTTGGTCCATCCCGAACAAGAATGTTTCTATATTGGCGACTGTTACGCAACCTGTATTGATTATATCTAGGCTTATTGCCATGTTTGGGGCCTTGTGCCGATCTGTAGCATCCTCAGAGGATGAATATCATTGTGATTGCATGCTTTGTATAATCATTAATCTCAGTCCTGTGTTTTAATCACCGTTATGAAATGCTAAGTCACTTTTCCTGAAGTTAAAAGTATATTCTTCGAAATAAATTGGAAATTTGGAAATTAATTGAATCTGTTACGTGACTCATATGCATATTGTGGAATGAGTATGGATCGGGCTGTACGCCGCATCGAATGTTCTGATTATATTGCGCTTGGGGCTGAAGAAGCCCCTCCGGAGTCTGTAAACACCCCCAGTGAGCGCCGTCGATGTTAAATGGATCGGGTTGTACGCTACAGTGTGTTCATGTGCATTGCATTGCATCCTTGCATTATACTTGACTGATATACTTGATGTTGTTTTTCTGTTAGTTCGTAGTTAAGGTGTCGGACTGTTAGTTTTAGCTTTACTTTGTGGCATTTCATGGATTTCTTATCTTCAGACATTTTATATGCTTATTACTCACTGAGTTGGTAGTACTCACCCCTACTCCCTGCACCTTGTGTGCAGATTCAGGTGCACCAGAGACTTAGCTGAGCAGTCGTTGTCTCCAGAGTTTATCAGAGTTGTTAAGGTAGCTGCTTGACGTTCGCAGGACCTTACTACTCTTCCTATTTCAGTTTTATTTATATATACATTCCCAGACTTGTGTATTTTTGTTCAGATATTGTTATTCGGTGTGTTTTAGAGGCTCTAGACTCGTGACCCCAGATCTTTTGGGAGTTTTTTTTTATTATCAGATTTCGTATTCCTCAGTATTATTCTTCTACAAATATTGGATTATTATTCTAAAACTATTATATTCTCCTTAAATTGTCGGTTTTGAGATTTATTGTTGAATTGGGAGCGATTATTGGGCAGGCTTGCCTAGCCTTAGGGTTGGGCGCCATCACGACCGGGTTTGGGTCGTGACAAGTTGGTATCAGAGCCTAGGTTACTAGGCCTCGCGAGTCATGAGCCGGTTTAGTAGAGTCTAACGGATCGCTACGTAGACGTACATATCTATCCTCGGGAGGCTACAGAACCTTTAGGAAATACTTCACTTTCTTGAAATTCATACCGTGCGGCTTGTTGCTATGAAAACTAAATTTTTGTATTCTATTCTCTCGCAGATGGCGAGAACCCGTGCTAATGGACGTGGCGAACAACCACCAGTGCCACCTAGAGGCCGTGGTCGCGGTAGAGGCAGGGCAGCAGGGACAGCACCTGCTGACCCACCAGTTTACCAGGCTCAGGGTCAGATTCCAGCACCAGTTGACCAGGCTCAGGGTCAGATTCCAGCACCAGTTGACCAGGCTTAGGGTCAAATTCCAGTTGGAGATGCTCCAGCAGCACCTGTTCAGGCACCGGCAGTGCCCATCGTGATTCCTGGTCTCCAGGAGGCTTTGGCTCAGATATTGTCCATCTGCACTGGCCTGGCTCAGGTGGTTTCAGCCACTACAGTGGCGGCTACTTCTCAGACAGGGGGTGGTCATCAGACCCCCGATGCTCGCGCACCCGAGCAGGTTGTTCAGGGCTTACAAACACTTGAGGTAGCTCCAGTTTAGCCAGTTCAGCCAGCTGCACCAGTTGCACCAGTTGATCCAGTTGCGCCAGTCGCACCAACTCCAGCTCATGTGGTTCCAGCTATGCCGGATGATGAGCAACGTCGGTGCTGAGGGCGAGGATGCCCAAGGTTTCTTGGATAAGTGCCAGCGTATGCTTCGTACTGCGGGTATTCTGGAGTCTAGTGGAGTGGCTTTTACTACCTTCCAGTTCACAGGACCTGCATTTACTTGGTGGGAGGAGTTCGAGAGGCGTAGGCCTATTGGAGCAGCACCCCTCACGTGGCAGCAGTTCTCCACGATATTCCTGGAGAAGTGTGTACCCCAGTCTCATAGGGAGGAGCTGTGTCATTAGTTCAAGTGGTTGACTCAGGGAGATATGACAGTGACTCAGTATGAGTTGAGGTTTACATAGTTAGCTCGGCATGCTACTTGGATGATCCTGATAGATCGCGAGAGGATCATAAGGTTTGTGGATGGTCTCAACTATCCGATCCGCATATTGATGACTAGAGAGAGGGCTACAACAGTTACATTTGAGGAGGTAGTTGATGTGGATCGTCAGATTAAGACAGATCGTCGTCGGGAGCATGAGGAGAGAGAGGCTAAGAGGCCTCGAGGTTCAGGTAGCTTCAGTGGTGCTCCGTCTAGGGGCCAGTTTCAGTGCAGCAGAGGTCGTTCCTTCAGACCTCCTCAGTCAGGTCGTTCAGAGTCCAGCGGGGCTTCATCAGGTCGTGGTCATCAGGGTCATCAGCAAAGCCAACCTGCACTGAGTGCCCTTCCAGCTCAGAGCTCTGCTCCTGCTTCTTCAGCCCAGGGTTCATCTGTAATGAGGGGTTCCCATCAGTCCCCTTCTCTAGCTCCAGGTCATTGCTACGGGTGTGGTGAGTTGGGCCATATGAGGAGACAGTGTCCCCGGTTCCGTAGTAGACAGTCTCAGCAGAGGGATCAGCCCTCATCTTCTGCTCCTGTTTCTTCAGCACTCACTCAGTCAGCTAGGAGTGGAGGCCAGGTAGCCAGAGGTTGCCCCAGGGGTGAGGACCGTACTGGCAGTGGTCAGGCTCGATTCTATGCTCTTCCAGATAGGAGAGACGCCAGTGCATCAGATGCAGTCATCACAGGTATTATCTCAGTCTGCCACAGGGATGCCTCTGTCTTATTTGATCCCGGATCTACCTATTCCTATGTATCTTCATATTTTGCTCATCATTTGGGTACGACCCGTGGTTGTCTTGCCTTGCCTGTGCATGTATCTACCCCGGTGGGTGATACTGTTATTGTGGATCACGTATATCGATCCTGTCTTGTTACTATTGGGGGTCTGGAGACCCGAGTTGACTTGTTATTATTGGGCATGGTGGATTTCGATGTGATTCTGGGTATGTATTGGTTATCTCCGTACCATGCTATTCTGGACTGTCATGCCAAGACAGTAACATTGGCTATTCCGGGTATTCCGAGGATCGAGTAGCGAGGAGTGACTGATTATGTACCCAGCAGGGTGATTTCCTTCCTAAAAGCCCAGCGGATGGTTGGGAAGGGTTGTTTGTCGTACTTGGCTTTCGTTGGAGATGTTGGAGCCGAGACTCCTAGTCTTGATTCGGTTTCCGTCGTGAGGGATTTCCCAGATGTGTTTCCAGCGGACCAGCCGGGCATACTGCCGGACAAGGATATTGATTTTGGTATTGATTTAGTGCCGGGCACTCATCCCATCTCTATTCCTCCTTATCGTATGGCACCGGCTGAATTAAAGGAATTGAAGGAGCAACTTCAGGAACTCCTAGATAAGGGGTTCATTCGCTCGAGTGTGTCACCGTGGGGTGCACCAGTGTTGTTTGTCAAGAAGAAAGATGGCTCAATGAGGAAGTGTATTGATTACAGGCAGTTGAACAAGGTAACAGTGAAGAACAAGTATCTCCTACCACGCATTGATGATTTGTTTGATCAGCTCTAAGGAGCGAGGGTGTTCTCGAAGATTGATCTTCGTTCAGGCTATCACCAGCTGAAGATTAGAGATTATGATATTATGAAGACAGCTTTTAGGATGAGATATGGGCACTATGAGTTTCTGGTTATGTCATTTGGGCTGACTAATGCCCCAACCGCATTCATGCACTTGATGAACAGTGTATTTTGGCCGTATCTGGATTCTTTTGTGATCGTGTTCATTGATGATATCCTGGTGTATTCGCGTAGCCAGGAGGAGAACGCGCAGCACCTGAGGGTGGTATTGCAGAGATTGAGGGAGGAAAAGCTTTATGCGAAGTTCTCTAAGTGTGAGTTCTGTCTTAGTACTGTGAATTTTTTGGGACACGTGGTGTCTAGTGATGGTATTCAGGTTGACCCAAAGAAGATAGATGCGGTGTAGAGTTGGCTTAGACCGTCTTCAGCTATGTAGATCCGGAGTTTTCTTGGTTTGGCGGGGTATTATCGCCGGTTTGTCCAGGGATTTTCATCTATTTCTTCGTCCTTGACCAGGTTGACGCAGAAGGGTACATCGTTCGTATGGTCGGATGAGTGCGAGGAGAGCTTTCAGAAGCTCAAGATAGCTTTGACCACAGCTCTACTGTTAGTCTTTCCATCAGCTTCAGGTTCTTATACCGTTTATTGTGATGCATCAAGAGTTGGGATAGGTTGTGTGTTGATGCAGGAGGGTAGAGTCATTGCTTATGCTTCTCGTTAGTTGAAGCCTCATGAGAAGAACTACCCTATTTATGATTTAGAGTTGGCTGCCATAGTTCATGCCTTGAAGATTTGGAGGCACTATTTGTATGGCATGTCCTGTGAGGTGTATCCCGATCATCGCAGTCTCCAGCACTTGTTTAAATAGAAGGATCTAAATTTGAGGCAGTGGAGGTGGCTTGAGTTACTCAATGATTATGACATTACTATTTTATATCATCCGGAGAAGGCCAATGTAGTGGCCGATGCTTTGAGCCGAAAGACGATTAGTATGGGCAGCCTGGCGTATATTCCAGTTGGGGAGAGACCCTTTGAAGTTGGTGTTTAGGCTTTGGCCAATCGGTTAGTGAGGTTAGATATTTCAGAGCCTAGCCGGGTGTTGGCTTGTGTTGTTTCTCGGACTTCCTTATATGATCACATCCGTGAGCGCTAGTATGATGATCCACATTTTCTTGTCCTTAAGGACAAAGTTCAGCATGATGATGCCAGGGATGTTACTATTGATAGTGATGGTATGTTGAGGATGCAGGGCCGGATTTGCGTGCCCAATGAGGATGGGCTTCGAGAGTTGATATTGGAGGAGGCCCACAACTCGCGGTATTCGATTCATCCGGGTGCCGCAAAGATGTACTAGCATTTGAGAAAGCATTACTGCTGGAGAAGGATGCAAAATGATATTGTGAGTCATGTATCTCGGTGCCTCAACTGTCAGCAGGTCAAGTATTAGCATCAGAGGCCTGGTGGTGTGCTTCAGCGTATAGATATTCCCGAGTGGAAATGGGAGCGGATTACTATGGACTTCGTGAGTGGTCTCCCTCGGACAGCGAGGAAGTTTGATTCAGTTTGGGTAATTGTGGATAGGCTGACCAAGTCCGCGCATTTCATTCCGGTGTGTACCACCTATTTTTTAGAGCGGTTAGTGGAGATTTTTATCTGGGAGATTGTACGATTGCATGGGGTCCCAATTTCTATTATATAAGATAGGGGTACTCAGTTTACCTTTCAGTTCTGGAGGACTTTTCAGCGAGAGTTGGGTTCACAAGTGGAGTTGAGCACAGCACTTCATCCTCAGACGGATGGGCAGCCCGAGCGTACCATTCAGATATTGGAGGATATGTTGCGTGCCTGTGTTATCAATTTTGGTGGTTCTTGGGCTTATTACTTGCCTCTTGCAGAGTTTGCTTACAACAACAGCTATCAATCCAGCATTCAGATGGCCCTGTATGAAGCCTTATATGGGAGACAGGGTAGATGTCCGATTGGTTTGTTTGAGCCCGGCGAGGCTAGATTATTGGGGACAGAGTTAGTTCAGGATGCCCTAGAAAAGGTGAAAGTGATCCAGGAGAGACTTCGTACAACTCAATCGCGTCAGAAGAGCTATGCGGACCGAAAGGTTCGAGATGTATCTTATGTAGTGGGCGAGAAGGTTTTGTTGAAGGTTTCGCCCATGAAAGGCGTTATGAGGTTTGGAAAGAAAGGGAAGTTGAGTCCGCGGTTCATTGGACCTTTTGAGATACTTAGGAAGATTGGGGAGGTGGCCTATATGCTTGCCTTTCCACCTAGCTTGTCAGGAGTCCATCCGGTGTTCCATGTTTCTATGCTCCGGGAGTATGTTGGGGACCCGTCCCATGTTTTAGACTTCAGCACGATCCAGTTGGATGAGGACTTGACCTACGATGTGGAGCCGGTGGCTATTTTGGGTCGTCAGGTTCGAAAGTTGAGATCTAAGGACATAGCTTCGGTGAAGGTACAGTGGAGAGGTCAGCCTATGGAGGAAGCCACTTGGGAGACCGAGCAGAAGATGTGGAGCAGATATCCTCACTTGTTTGAGATTCCAGGTATGTTTCTTCACCAACTCGAGGACGAGCGTTTGTTTAAGTTGGGGAGGATGTAACGACTCGACCCGTCGTTACGGGAGTTACCGCCCCGTTTTCCCCGTTTTATGCTTCTATATGTTTCATTATATGTGTTTGAAGAATTTGAAGTAATTCGGATAGAGTTCGGTTAGAAATGAGACAATAAGTCTCTTTATGAAAAGGTTAGTTTGGAAAAGTCAACTGAATGTTGACTTATGAGTTAGAAGGCTCGGAAATGGATTTTCGATGATTCGACTAGTTTCGGGGGATGATTTGTGACTTAGGAGCACAATCGAAATTTAATTTGGAGGTCCGGTGTAGAAATAGGTTTGAATTGGCTAAGGTTGGATTTTGGCGAATTCCAGTTGATAGGTGAAATTTTGATCCGAAGGTCGGAATGGAATTTCGAGAGTTGCAGTAGCTTTGTTAGGTGATTTTGGATATGTCTGCAAATTTTCAGGTCATTCGGACGTTGTTTGGTCGGGTTTTTGATTGAATGCGCATTTCGGAAGTTTTAGTTTAACTTAGGCTTGAATCCATGGTAATTCGATGATTTTGGTGTTTATGATAGTGTTTTTATGTTACGAGCAAGTTTGAATGAAGTAATAGAACATATCTATGCATTTGGTTGAGGTCCCGAGGGCCTCGGGGCAATTTCGGATGGCTAACGGGGAATTTTGAACACGAAAAGTGCAGCAGAAAATTGCAGAGGAATTTTACTCTATGCGATCGCGTAGGTCTGGCTGCAATCGCGTAGAAGGCCTGGAAGGGGGTGCTCAGACTTTCTCTATGTGATTGCATGAGGTGGTCTGCGATCGCATAGGTATGGGGGATGGTTCAGTGCGGTCGCGAGGGCGTGTATGCGATCGCGTAGTAGGAGGACGCAGTGCTCTGCAATCGCAAGGTGTCTTCTGCGATCGCATAAGAGGATTTTCAGGGCCTGGATTTTTTTGGTCTATGCGATCGCAATGGTGTTGATGCGATCGCATAGAAGGTTCTCCTGGACAGAACAGTTTAAGGGTTAATTTCAGTCGCGACCCACATTATATTTCCACCATTTTTACTCCACCAAGAGAGCTTTTTTAGCGATTTGAAGAGGGTTTTCAACGGGTAGTGATTGGAGGTAAGTCTCTTGACTTAAAAACACATTTTTATGAAGAATCAACCCTCAAATCCATGAAAATAGGTTGAAATTGTGAAGAACTAGGGCTTGGTTTTTTGAAAACGAATTTTGGGGATTTGAAAGGCCATTTGAGCTCCGATTTTGGTAAACTTTATATGTACGGACTCGTGGCGAAACGAGGAATCTGTTGATGTGATTTTCGGAATTTTTTCGAGAAGTGGGCCCGGGGCTCGGGTTTTACCAACTTCGTGAATTTTAGTACTTTTCGAGTATTTTTGATTGGGTTATGTTTCTTTGACCCATATTTATGTATTCGTTGTGATTTTGACTAGATACAATGTGCGAGGAGATCGATACGAAAGGAAACGGCATTGCGGACCATTCTACGACCGGTTAGAGGTGAGTAGTTGGTATATATGATGGCCTGAGGGTTTGAAACCCCGGCTTATCACATTGTGACGCTATTGTAGGGCGTGACTCGCACCCCATGGCAGGTGCGGGATTGTTTATGACTGGGGATTGTGACTTGGTGCATCCCGAACAAGAATGTTTCTATATTGGCGACTGTTACGCACCCTGTATTGATTATATCTAGGCTTATTGCCATGTTTGGGGCCTTGTGCCGATCTGTAGCATCCTCAGAGGATGAATATCATTGCGATAGCATGCTTTGTATAATCATTGATCTCATTCCTGTGTTTTAATCACCGTTATGAAATGCTAAGTCACTTTTCCTGAAGTTAAAAGTATATTCTTCTGAATAAATTGGAAATTTGGAAATTAATTGAATCTGTTACGTGACTCATATGCATATTGTGGACTGAGTATGGATCGGGCTGCACGTCGCAGCGAATGTTCTGATTATATTGTGCTTGGGCTGAAGGAGCCCCTTCGGAGTCTGTACAAACCCCAGTGAGCGTCGTCGACGTTAAATGGATCGGGTTGTATGCCACAGCGTGTTCGTGTGCATTGCATTGCATCCTTGCATTATACTTGACTGATATACTTGATGTTGTTTTGCTGTTGGTTCGTAGTTAAGGTGTCGGACTATTAGTTTTAGCTTTACTTTGTGGCATTTCGTGGATTTCTTATCTTCAGACATTTTATATGCTTATTACTCACTGAGTTGGTAGTACTCACCCCTACTCCCTGCACCTTGTGTGCAGATTCAGGTGCACCGGAGGCTTAGCTGAGCAGTCGTTGTCTCCAGAGCTTATCAGAGTTGTTGAGGTAGCTGCTTGACGTTCGCAGGACCTGACTACTCTTCCTATTTCAGTTTTATTTATATATACATTCCCAGACTTGTGTATTTTTGTTCAGATATTGTTATCCAGTTTGTTTTAGAGGCTCTAGACTCGTGACCCCAGATCTTTTGGGAGTCTTTTTTTATTATCAGATTTCGTATTCCTCAGTATTATTCTTCTACAAATATTGGATTATTATTCTAAAACTATTATATTCTCCTTAAATTGTCGGTTTTGAGATTTATTGTTGAATTGGGAGCGATTATTGGTCAGGCTTGCCTAGCTTTAGGGTTGTGCGCCATCACGACCGGGTTTGGGTCCTGACATAATAACTGAGCGGCAAGAAATCACGTAAGAGCACTCCATCATGCTATATAGGACAGTACGACCCTTTGAGAAAATAGTAAAACAGGAACCAGTGCATGAATGCAATGCAATGCACATGACCGTTGCGGCGCGCAGCCTGATCCGTTTGGGTACCCGTGCTTACTGTGGGGGTTCAGACTCCGGAGGGGCTCCTACAGCCCAAGAGCAATATCAATATCACACCGCTGTGGCGCGCAGCCCGATCCATCCTCAGTCAAGAAATCCATCCTTAGTCCAGAAATGTAGACATAACACTGTCGTGGTGCGCAGCCCGATCCATGCTCAGTCTAGAAATGCACATAAGCCACTAGGGCAATATTCAAATAACAGTTCTCAGTTCCAAACGTTAAAAATATGTAGTTTAAGTTTTAAAACCTTGAATGTATGACTAGACAGTTCAAATTAGTGTTTAACTCAGGACTGAAATCATTTAACATGCCAAGTATCATGGAAACAGTGAGAATAATCCCTAAAGGATTCAATCAGTTGGCACAAGGCCCAATCACGACAATTAATCCATTTTTATAAGGATATCAACTAAGCTTCAATAAATTAGGTAGTTATTTCATTAAGCGGGATGGAACCAGTCACAATCTCCAACGGCGCTCCAGCCCACGCCCGTTATCCGGCATGCAAGTCACCTCAATACAACACTATGATGTGCAAACCCGGGGTTTCAAACCCTCAGGATATCATTTACAAGTATTACTCACCTCGAACCGGTGAAATCTCTAGCCTGCGATGCCTTTTTCCCTCAAACCGGCCTCCAGGGCGTCGTATCTAACCAAAACCACAACAAATACATTACAATAGGGTAAGGGAATATAATCCAATCGAAAAGACTCAAAAAATATCGAAAATCACAAAATTGGCAAAAATGAGCCCCGGGCCCACTTCTCGAAAGTCAGAAATTTTTATACCAAAATGTTCTTTATCTCGCCACGAGTCTATACATATTAAATTTACAAGAATCGGAGTCCATTTGACCCCTCAAATCACAAATTCTCATTCAAAAACCCAAGCCCTAGTTCTTTACTTTTTAACCAAATTTTCATGAATTTAAATGTTGAAATCATAATTAGATGATGTTTCTAGGCCATGGGACTTACCTCCAATTGATTCCCAGTCAAAACACTTCAAAAATCTCACCAAAGGCTCCCAAGTTTGCTCAAAATGGTGGAAAATGAACCCAAGTAGCGGATGAAATGTTCTTAAAACATTTTTGCCCAGGTGACAAATCCTTCTTCACGTTCGCGTTCGCGAAGGCCAATTTCCCAGGCCCTTCGTGTTCGTGTAGCTTGCTACGCATTCGCGTAGACCAACTGTTCCCAGCCCCAATTTCCTTCTACGCGTTCGCAGTTACTCTGCCGCATTCTGGTAGCTTCCTGGACCCACTCCTACGCGTTCGCGAGTTCCCCATCGCGTTCGCAAAAGCCAAAGTCACAGCCTCCCATTTTTCCTCTTCGCGTTCGTGAGAATCCCCTCCCGTTCGCGAAGGAGGAGACCAGATACCAGCAACCAGCAGTTTAAAATTTCAAAAAAAAATGACTCGTTGGGCATCTGAAACACTCCCGAGGCCCTCGGGACCTCAACCAAAAGCACCAACATGACTTAAAACATTATCCAAACTTGTTCCAATCATCAAAACACGTCTAACAACACTAAAATTATCAATTCACATCGGATTCAAGCCTAAGTTCTTGAAAAACTTCCGGAATGCACATTCGATCAAAAACCCAACCAAACGATGTCCGAATGACCTGAAACTTTGCTCACATATCCAAAATCACCCAACGAAGCTACAACAACTCTCAGAATCCCATTCCGACCATCAGATCAAAATCTCACCTATCAACCGGAATTTGCCAAAATACTAACTTCGCCAATTCAAGCCTAATTCTACACCTGGCCTCCAAAACAAATTTCGATCATGCTCCTAAGTCACAAATCACCTCCCGAAGCTAACCGAATCACCAAAAATCACATCCGAGCCCTCGAACTCTTAAGTCAACTTTCGGTTGACTTTTCCAACTTAAGCCTTCCTTAAAGAGACCAAGTGTCTCCTTTTCCACCAATGCCATTTCAAATCAACTCTAATACACCACATACTGACATGAAACATGAAGAAGCATAAAACGGGGAAAACAGAGCAATAACACATGAGACAATAGGTTGGATCGTCACATCCTCCCCAACTTAAACAAATGATCATCCTCGAGCTTACCCAGAGTTGCCCTAGAAGCCAACCAAAATCTGAATGACCTAATCAAGCATATAACCGGGGTGATCCCACGTCACCCTATCTCACAAAGGTCCGACAACACAACATAGCTGAATTTACCCCATCCAGTCTAGCCCATAAACCATAGAACTACCTTTTCACTTCTGAAACCATCAATACAATCACAACCTCACACCTATACTTTGAATAGTTCCGAACCAGCTATAATAAACCACACCTGCAACCTCAGGTGGAACCGTATGATATACCACTTCATCCATACACTCGAAACGATAGACTTTATTCACAGCAGTTGCCCACAATAACCAAATACCGATATAAAACCTCTTATTAGCTAAAGTCTTATTCCATCACTTTCATATACTGCCAATGATATATAAAACACGCGATAAACCGTAACCATTCCTCAGATCACCTATACACGAAGCCACTTCCTTCTTGACTAATACCACAACAGATTTTCGAGCCGAACCTCAATATTATCCTTCTAACAAGCTTGAGATCAAATCTGTTCGTGTTCATTAATGACTCCAACGATCACCTCGAATCTAACACACCACTTTGGTTATATGACACCTCGACACAGGCCTAAGACACAACTTGCATAATCCACACACCAATGAAAGGAGTCTAAACATACTCAAATTATGACAAATGACTCAAACAAAAGAGCTGTAACTCAAACCCCTCGGTACCATCACAACACAAGGTTAGGACCCCGTCCCACATCATAGAAATAGAATACCTGAATCTACCCTGAAGGGTCTAATCTCCACGTAGCCTCGCTACAATGCACGATCTTATCCAAACACTGTTACACATAAAGCACCTCAAGTCGCCATACTCGAAATTGACAACCATGTACGATTGATATCTGGAACCCAAACAAATCATTATACCCATGGCGAAGCAAGTAATATACAGGGGCAGAGGGCACTTTGGGAGGGGCCAGCCCAGTAGGCCCTCAGTTCTAGCACCACCACCTGCTCCGAGTGCTCCAGCACGCCCCTATTTCAGTTCTATGCCAGAGAGTTCTTATCGCCCGCCAGCTATTCAGGGTTTATTCAGTGGGTATTCAGGTCCTCCGGAGTCTTCCGATTCTTATTTTAGTGCTATACCGGAGAGTTCTTATCGCCCGCCGGCTATTCAGGCTTCTTCTAGTGGGTCTTCTAGTATTCAGGGTCAGCCATCTGGATAACAGGCTGTCGTACAACATTCTTTTGAGTGCGGGGACACATGCCACATGAGGAGATACTGCCCCAGGCTTAGGGGCAAGGCAGTACAGCAAGGGCAGCAGCCCATGACTCCAGCACCAGCGGCCCAGCCACCTAGAGGTGGAGGGCAGACGGGCAGAGGCCGATCCAGAGGTGGAGGCCAGACAGGGAGAGGTCAGCCAGCTACTCCTCAGTCAGGTGGAGGCCAGACAACCGATACTCCAGCCAGATTCTATGCTCTTCCAGCCAGGCTAGATGCATTGGCCTCAGAAGCCGTCATCACAGGTATTATTTCCGTTAACGGTAGAGATGCATTAGTATTATTTGATCTAGGGTCTACTTATTCATATGTATCATCTCTGTTTTCTCGTTTCCTGGCTATTTCTCCTGAGCCTTTGGGTGTTCCTGGGTGCTCCTGTTCATGTGTCCACCCCTGTGGGCGATTCTGTGGTTGTGGACCAGATCTATCGGTCTTGTGTGGTTACTTTCTGTGGTTTTGAGACTAGAGCATATATTCTGTTGCTCAATATGATCGATTTTGAGGTTATCTTGGGCATGGATTAGTTATCTCCATATCACACCGTTCTAGATTGCCATGCCAAGACTGTTTCTGTAGCGATGCCAAGATTGCCAAGGTTGAAGTGGAAGGGTTTCACGATTGATACGCCTAGCAAGGTTATTTCTTTCCTGAAGGCTCAGCACATGGTGGAGAAGGGGTGTTTGGCTTATTTAGCTTATATGCGAGACACCACCGCAGATTCCCCGATGATTGATTCAGTGCCAGTAGTCCGAGAGTTTGCTGATGTTTTTCCTTCTGATCTTCCTGGCATGCCTCCAAATTGTGGTATTGATTTCTGTATTGATTTGGCTCCAGGAACTCTGCCTATATCTATTCTACTGTACCGTATGGCTCCTAAGGAGCTGAAGGAACAGTTGGAGGAGTTGTTACCAAAGGGGTTTGTTAGGCCCAGTGTATCACCTTAGGGTGCACCAGTGCTATTCTTAAAGAAGAAGGATGGGATTGTGCGGATGTGCATTGATTACCGCCAGTTGAACAAAGTCACCATCAAGAACAAGTATCCATTTCCCTGTATTGATGATTTGTTTGACTAGCTGCAGGGTGATAGGGTGTTCTGTAATATTGACTTGAGGTCAGGGTATCATCAGCTGAAGATTCGGGATTCAGATGTTCTGAAGACCGCATTTAGGACTAGATATGGCCACTATGAGTTTCTGGTAATGTCATTTTGCTTGACTAATGCTCCATCGATGTTTACGGATTTGATAAATAGGGTGTTCAGGCCTTATATTGATTCATTTGTTATCGTTTTCATTAATGACATCTTGATATACTCGCGTAGCCTGGGGGAGCACGAGCAACATCTGAGAGTAGTGCTTCAGACCTTGCGAGAGCAGTAGCTTTATGCTAAGTTCTCCATGTGCGAGTTTTGGCTGGAGTCAGTGGCATTCTTGGGGCATGTAATGTCAGGGGAGGGTATTAAAGTGGATCCCAAGAAAATTGAGGCAGTTCAGAGTTGGCCACGTCCTACTTCGACAACCGAGATCAGGAGTTTCCTGGGGTTGGCAGGCTATTACCGGCGATTTGTGCAGGGCTTTTCATCTATTGCATCACCTCTGACCAGATTGACCCAAAAGGGTGCCCCATTCTGTTGGTCCGACGATTGTGAGGAGAGCTTCCAGAAGCTCAAGATGGCTTTGACTACAACACAAGTCCTTGTATTGCCTTCCGATTCAGGGATGTATACAGTGTATTGTGACACTTCTCACGTTGGCTTGGGATGTGTATTAATGCAGGAGGGCGAGTTATCGCATATGCTTCACGTCAGCTAAAGGTTCATGAGAAGAATTACCCTGTGCACAATCTGGAGTTGGCAGCGATTGTTCATGCTCTCAAGATACTGAGGCATTATTTATATAGGGTGTCATGTGAGCTTTACACTGACCATTGTAGCTTGCAGCATTTGTTCAAGCAAAGAGATCATAATTTGAGGCAGCGCAGGTGGCTTGAGTTACTAATGGACTATGACATTACCATTCTTTATCATCCAGGTAAGGCGAATGTGGTCGCGGATGCCTTGAGTAGAAAGGCGGAGTCACCTAAGGATCACAGATATATGATTTCTAGTTCATTACATAACAAATTCCATGCTCAAATCTTAATTTTGCTAAAACCCTAGGTCTAGCTCAAACCCTTAATTTTTTACCAATTTTTAGTATTTAATCTACCTAATGTTCATGTAATTTAACTCATAATAGTAGAAGATTACTTTATCTTGAAATAATATGTGGAAACCCTCTCTTTGGAATCACCAAAATTGCCCAAGTGTGGAAAGAGATATGATAAAAATGGCCTTGGGTTCGAATTAAATGAACCCTTCTGCCCAGCTATTTCCGCTTCTGTGGAAGGATTCCTGCTTCTGCGTGGTCCGCTTCTGCGGAAAAGGGCCGCTTTTGCGGAAATGGGCAAGGAGGCCTGGACAGCTTCTGCGGAAGCCCAACTGCTTCTGCGGTTTTGGGCCTGGAAAGGTGGACCGCTTCTGCGGTCAAGGGTCCGCTTAAGCGGGACCGCTTCTGCGGTCGCTGGGCCGCTTTTGCAGTTTCCCATCGGCCTTGCCCTTTCTGCTTTTGCAATTAAAAGGCCGCATCTTCGGTACCGCTTCTGCGGTCCAAGAATCGCAGATGCGGTTATGACAGAAGCAGCAAGGTTTAGTCCTTTTTCAAGTTCAACTTCATTCGAGCCTCATTCATTTGACGCACGGGGCTCCCGTGCCCCGCCCGATCATTCCGGCGAGTCTGAAATCACGAGGCGGACCTACTCGAACCCTCAAAACAACCAAAACAATGCTAAATCGAGGAATCGAACCCCAAAACCAATTAAACCAAATCATTGAACTTCAAGTTCTTAATTTCCTTCCAACGGGTCAAAATGCCCTTAAACTACTCGGATTGACACTAAATTTCTCAAGTAGGTCCTAATTGATATTTCAGACTTGTACCAAGTTTCGGAATCAAAATCCGAGCCCGATAACTAGGAAAACAATGATTTCTTAGTTTATTTAAGTCTTTAAAACTTCAATTTAATAATTTCACAGAAAAATTCATTACTTGGGCTAGGGACCTCGAAATTCTGTTCCGGGCATATGCCCAGGTCCCATATTTTCCCACGGACTCTCCGGGATCGTCAAATCATGAATCCGGGTCCGTTTCCCAAAAAAGTTGACCGAAGTCAAACTTGGCCTTTTTAGAGAAACTTAAAGAAGTAATTGGACTTATTCTTACTCAAAACTCTTCCAACTTCCGAACCACTCGTCCCCGCAAGTCATAAATTAGTTAAAGCAAGTGCGGAAAGTTTTATTTAAGGGAACGGGGTTCAAACATGCAAAATGACCAGTCGGGTCATTACATTCTCCAACTCTTAAACAAACGTTCGTCCTCGAACGGACATAGAAAAGTACCTGGACTGCTAAATAGGTGGGGATATCTGCTCCGCATGTCCTCCTCGGACTCCCAGGTCGCCTCCTCAACTGGTTGGCCCCTCCACTGGACCCTCACCGCGGAACTCCTCTTGGACCTCAACTGGCGATCCTGTCTATCAATAATGGCTACTGGCTCCTCCTCGTAGCCCAAGCTCTCATCTAACTGAATATTACTTAAATCCAACACATGTGTTAGGTCGGCATGATACTTTCGAAGCATCGATACATGGAAAACTGGATGAACTCCTGATAAACTGGGAGGTAAAGCAAGCTCATAGGCAACCTCTCAAACTCGCCTCAACACCTCAAAGGGACCAATAAACCTTGGTCTTAGCTTGCCCTTCTTTCCAAACCTCATAATGCCCTTTATCGACGAGACTTTCAAGAGAACCTTCTCGCCAATCATGAATGATACATCACGCGCCTTCTGATCTGCATAAATTTTCTGCCTGGACTGAGCTGTGCGGAGCCTCTTCTGAATCAACTTTACCTTATCCAAGGCATCCTGAACCAAGTAACTTAGCCTTACCAGGCTCAAACCACCCGATAGGAGAACGACAATGCCGATAGTACAATGCCTCATACAGGGCCATATCTATGCTGGACTAGCTGTTATTATATGAAAACTCTACCAAGGGTAAGAACTGATCCCACTTCCCTCCAAATTCAATCATGCATGCTCTAAGCATATCCTCTAAAATCTGAACTGTCCGCTCTGACTGCCCGTCGGTCTGAGGATGGAATGCCATGCTAAGCTCTACATGGGTCCCCAACTCACTCTCAATTGCTCTCCAGAAATGGGAAGTGAACTGAGGGCCTCTATCTGATATGATGGAAACCGGCATACCGTGCAACCTAACTATCTCCCGAATGTAAATCTGAGCATATCTCTCAGCTGAGTAAGTAGTCGCCACTGGAATGAAGTGGGCCGACTTGATCAACCTATCCACAATAACCCACACTAAATCAACCTTCTGCAAAGTCCGTGGCAATCTAACCACGAAATCCATTGTGATGCACTCCCACTTCCATTCCGGAATGGGCATCCGCTGAAGTAGGCCACCTGGCCTCTGATGCTCATATTTGACATGCTAGCAATTCCAACATTTAGCTGCATACTCCACGATGTCCTTCTTCATCCTCTGCCACCAGTAATGCTGCCTCAAGTCACGATACATCTTCGTGACACATAGATGAATGGAGTACCTTAAACTGTGGGCCTCCTCTAGGATCCTCTCCCTCAAGCCATCAACATTAGGAACACACACACGGCCCTGAAGCCATAACATACCATCCTCGCCAATAGAAATCCCCTTGGCACCTCCCTGAAGTACCGTCTCTCTGAGGACCGCCAAATATAGATCATCGAACTGTCGGGCTTTAATCTGCCCCAATAACGTAGACTGAGCAACCACACATGCTAAAACTCGGCTGGGCTTCAAAATGTCTAGCCTCACAAGCCTATTAGCTAAAGACCGAATGTCCAAAGCTAATGGTCTCATTTTAGCAGGAATGAACGCCAAGCTACCCATGCAACTTCCTTCGAAAAATCTCGGAATTCGGCCACGTGGGCCCGGGATCAGAATTTAGGAAACTTGTGGGAAAGGTTGGGAAATCACTTAAATAATTAGAATTCAACCTTGTAAGACTTTATTGACTAGTTCTTTCTTTATTTTAATTAGTTTGTGCTCGTTCGGCTTCGAATTGAGAGTTTGGGGCTTGTTCTTGTTATTATAAGAGCGCTTCAGAGCAAGGTGAGTCTCCTTTCTAACCTTGTAAGAGGGAATTGTCCCCATAGGATTATAAATGAGTAATTTTTGTTAAATGCGGGGGCTACGTACGTACTAGGTGACGAGAATCCGTGCGTAGCTACTATAATGATAATTGTTTGGGTAGTTTAGGACTCACATCATATCTAATTGGGGAATATTTATTATTTTAAATTGCCAATATGATCATTTATGATTTGCTAAAGACTTGAGGAAATGAAAAGTGAACATATGAGCTTGTTGAGCCTTGGTAGGAATTTCCTTGTATGTAATTGGGCCTTATCTTCATTCGTGATATTTTCTTGATGATTATGGATCGGGCCGATCGCCTCGGTGAGAATAGATGCATCTATGGTTCGGGCCGCTCGACCCTCGGCAGTGCATAATTTATTTTCTGTTGGAGTGGGCCGTCGACTTCGGCATGATTGTGCATGATTTAGATGCTTACATTTAGTTATGACATGATCACTCATTTAATATGAAAAAGGGAAAATTGGTAATTTAACTATGACAAGAACATGAATATGAATCTTCTATTAAACTTGTGTTATTGGAAATCCTTTATGCTGTATATCTCACTTTATTATATTATATTATCTTGACCTTAGTAAGTATCAAGTCGACCTCTCGTCTCTACTTCTTCGAGATTAGACGGGATACTTACTGGGTACATGTTGAAATGTGCATCCTGCCTAATCTCGAAAAAGTAGAGACGAGATGGTCAACTTCGACACTTACTAGAGGTAAATTAACAATATACTAAAAGTATGAGGAAATCATGAATTTATATAGCAGTTCTAATTCACGAAGCCGGAAAAACAGGTAAACACCTTCAACGAATAATCAAGGATTTTCAAGGTTTACTCTTCATTATCTTATCAATTTATATCAAGCCACGAAGGGCAATTTCACATTTAAAAATCTCAAGCGACAATATAACATGCACAAATTACACCGAGGCGACGGCCCGATCCAACAGAAATAAACTGTGCACTTGCCGAAGGTAGACGGCGCCCCTATAGATACATCTATTTAATCTGCCGAGGCATTCGGCCCGTTCCAAAATAAACATATAGAGACATTCAATCAAGAAGCCAGCATGGGGCAAATTATTCAAAGAAAGCTAATTCTCTTTTAACAATATAAGAAAGTGAGGTTTAGATCTTGTTAGAAATTCCTTTACTATTTTGATGTGGTTTAAGCAATTCAACTATCTATAAGCTTACAATTAATCCAAGTATCGCATGCTTTTGGGTCCTAGACTACCCGGACAATAGCATAATAGTAGCTATGCACGGACTCTCGTCACCTCGTGCGTACGTAGCCCCCACAAATAGGAGCACATAATCAATTGTTTCACCTATGGGGACAATTCCCTCTTACCAGGTTAGAAAGAAGACTCACCTCGCTCCGAAGATCCATAACCGGCATTCCATGCCCTTCCGAGGAATCTACTTGATGCACCACGCTCCAAAACTAGCCAATGGTTAAGCAAATCCATTAATATATGATCAAATATTCATTACAATCTAATTTATAGCAATTCCTAACTTCGATCGGAAAGTTGGCCAAAACGCGCTCGGGCTCACATGTCCGGAATCCAAAATTTTTCGAAGATAAAGATTACCCTTGACCTTAGGAACTCAAATATATAATTTTCTCTAAATTCCATACCCAAAATCGTGGATAAGTTCCAAGAATATAATTTCTAGGTCTTTCTACCAAAACTCCAAATTTTTACCCATTTACATACCAAAATCTATATATAATTGATGTATTTAACTCAAAATAGGTGGGGATAACTTACCTTATCATTGATGATGAAAACCCTCTCTTGAAGCTCCCCAAAAATCGCCCAAGCCATATAAAATATGAGAGAAATGGCCAAATATCCGATTTTAAAACAACCATTCTGCCCCAGCTATTTTCGCATCTAGGGGAATACTTTCGCTTCTGCGGTTCCACTTTTGCGGATATAGGGCCGCTTCTACAGTCCGCCCAAGGCTGCCCTTTTTTGCCTCTACGATACCCCCTCCGCAGATGCGGTTTCGCTTTTGCGGAAATCTGACCGCATCTGTGGTCCACTCTAAGCCGACCAAAACCGCTTCTGCGACCACTTCTCCGCAGATGCGATCCCGATTCTGCGGAACCTTGACCGCATCTGCGGTCCTCAAGCCCTTGACCATAATTTTGCACCTGCGCCTTCTTATCCAATTCTGCAGCGCCGCACCTGCGGCCCCATTTCCGCAGGTACGGTTATGACAGCAACAGACCCTTCAGCCTTCTTCAAAATTCCATTTTTGATCCGTTAACCACCTGAAATCCACCCGAGGCCCCCCGGGACTCCAACCAATCATACCAACCAGTCCCAAAACTCATTACGGACTTGCTCGAGGCATCAGATCACATCAAACACCAATAATATCATTTATCGACATCCAATCCAAGCTTTATGAACCTTGAAATTTCCAACTTCTATTTCCTACATTTAAACCTATCAAATCACATCCGATTGACCTCAAATTTTGCGCACAAGTCATATTTGACATTATGGAACTACTCCAACTTCTAGAATTGGATTCCGACCCCGATATCAAAAAGTCCACCTCCGGTCAAGCTTTTCAAAAACCATCAAATTTTTATCTTTAGTCAAATGGCTCCAAACTGACATACGGACCTCTGAATTCACTTTCGATCGTGCCCCCAACTCCAGAATCACTATACGGAGCTATTCACAATCTCGGAATCCCAAACGGACATCGATAACACTAAAATACACTTCAAGCCAAACTTATGAAATTTCTTCTGAAATGCTAACTTCCACAATAGGCGCCAAAATGCTCCTGGGTTATCCGAACCCCAAACTGGGCATACGCCCAAGTCTGAAATCATCATAGATCCTGATTTCGAGGTCATTTACTCAAAATCCTAATCCTAGTTCATTCTTTCATTTTAAGCTTCTGAAATAAGAATTCTCTTTCAAATCGACTCTGAACTTCCGAAAATTCAATTCTGACCATGCGTACCTGTCATAATACCTGAAATGAAGCTATTCATGGCCTCCGGCTGCTGAACGGAGCGCTATAACTCAAAATGACCGGTCAGGTGGTTACATTCTCTCCCACTTAAACATACGTTCGTCCTCGAACGTGCTGGTAGTCTAAAATGCTGTTTAACTTCTCATGCACCTTCTCGTGCCACCAAAACTCAGTTGAGCACATCAGCTCGATCAATTATGAAGATATTCCCTTTTTGTTCAAGCAAATAAGCCTTAGAGCCCAATTCCAATATCCGGAATTCTATACCCGACCTGTTTCCAACATCTTATTACCATATCAATAACTACACGCTGTACCCAAACATGACTGCATAACTCTACTGAATTCATACCTTTCATTACTTTACTCACCGGACCACAATAACATTTTCTGATCAACTTAGTCAAAATCCTACTAATCTGATTCTTCCATTGCACCTCATGACTTACACATGTCTTACTCTAACCTTTACAATACCTCCACGGCAGAAGAGATGCACAAAAATTCATAAGCAACTGCCGGTCAACCAATGATTGAGTCTATACCTTTGACAAGAAGAATTACCACATTCTGAACCAAATAATGATCTTTGCTCTTTAATATATTCCATACAGTCAGATTGCACTAATCCTGATACCAATGATCTTGTCTCACAGTCACACCTCCTTTTTTACACACCTACCCCAAAGGATGATGTATAAGGGAGTTTTTTCATTTAAAGTGATATTATTCAAAATGGGATTATTTATTTATTTTTAGAATTGCCACTTGGGATATGATTGGCTTTTGGTGTCCCAAGTCACTGGTTTAACTTGAATCCCAAATCGAGGAAAATTTCGACTTCCCAGTTGGAGTCTGCGAACTAGAAATTCTGAATAAGGAATTATGTTGACCCGAGGGAAGGTGTTAGGCACCCCCGGATCCCGTGGTTCTAGCACGGTCGCTTAAATTATTATAAATGGCTAAAATCTAATTTTTTATACATGTCATCCTATAGTGCAATTTTAGCATTATTTATCGCTTTTAGTTAAAGATTTTTAAGAAAGTGAACGTCATTTAAAAATATGTTTTTCGATCACGTCACATGAAATGCACCCGGATCCTCGACACATTCTTATTCAACATTTTGGGATTTGGATTTGGGTTACATGAAATGCACACCCATATTTAGAAAGGTAAAATTATTAAAAAGCGCGCCTAAGGCGACTAACGTGTTATTATCTTTGCGGGAGGCCATGAAATTCACTAAACGACACGTCTCGAATTCTAAGTATTTTAACATAAGAATTTAAAGAGGGCTACACAATTTATGAGTTTTATTTGGCGTAGCACACCTTGTTTTATTTTTAAAGGTCAACTTAAAGCAAACTATTATTTTTCTATTGAATTTGTCTCTAAAAGGGCCTAGTTAATTGGCATTATAAAATTCGAGCCTTAAGTTCAAGTCCGGATTCAAACAAAAGGGAAGAAGCTCTTAATTTAAAACCGCTACCTAACTCGAAAGTCCAAATTTATACTACGTTAAACTATTAATTAAAGCCTTTAAGTCAAATCCAAAACAACGAATTTTAGTAGAGCTTGGATGAAGGTTTATCAAATCATGGGCCTACTCATGAATAGTCGTTAGCAAAGTGGGCTTCTAAGCCAGCCCATGGAAAGGGTATTGTGTCAGCCTTGTTAACGTGAATTACTTAGCATTTGGGCCTGTGATTGGCCCTCAGCGTTTTGGGCTTGTGACTGGCCCCAACGATTATTTGGACAGATATACCTTGAGATCACAAATCTCAGGGGCTATCACGATGTCCAATTCCAACAGGATTCCATTTCATGAACTGAACTCCCAACAAACACAAAGAAGCACATATCTAACGGATCATACCATAAGAATTTGAATCAATAAGCTAATAAACGTGGGATATTAGATGATCAATCTGATATTGTACATTGAACAACTGACTCTGTAACACGCCAAACTCAGGGACCTATTGATATCCAAAATGAAGCTAGATGATACATAAGATGTAATTACTGATTTTCGAGTGAAACCATTAGACTGCTAAATTAGAATAAGTTATGATTTCCAGTTCAGTTACATTGCTTCAAATATCCACTCATAACCAAGTATAACGACATTGTCCAAATCACAAACAGATCATAGGTTATTACGACTATTTCGAATTTCAAACTACAGGATTAATAGATCTACTCAAATTCACATAAAGTCCCGTTTCATCAGTCCAATACAAATAACCACAATGTACTGACGAATAAGTCTCTAGCGTAACAGTCACCATATCATAATTCTAGGCAGTCCTTAATTGATTACACACGAAAAATATAATAAAATTCTGAATCTAGCTAACTATAGTATGAGGTTGAACAGGGGAAAGCAAATAAACAGCATTTCATTCTTTCATTTCCAACACTTGAGATGTACAGGGAGTGTACCTGGAATTAAAGCAAACAAGGGAAGAAGGTAGGGTCAGCAATTTCTCAGCAGTGCAGCAACACGAATTAGCAATGAAATCAATAATGTAGGATTAGTTTTGAATCCAAAACAGCATCACCAAGTCCAGGAATGAATGAAGGAGAAACAACACCAACAAAAACTCAAAATAGACCCAATAAAATCTAACAAACTTGAAATTTAAACCAGGATCACTTCTGCGACTTCAGTAGCCAAGTACCAGGACCTTCAAGCCATTTTATATCCTTCTTATGCTAAGGACGTGAATTAACAGCTGGAATATTTTGAGATTGACCTAGAAATTCCAATAGAATAGTGTTTTTTAGAGTTTTTATTGCATTTACTCCTTTTTCTTTTTTTTTTTGGTTTCCTGAAGAAAGACTGAATCTGAGATGAAATTTTGAACTTTTGAGTTCAGATTTTTTAGTATTTGAATTTCAAATTCAAATTTTAGATGCTAGAACTTGCAGAAGATGTTTTGGGGGGGATTTTTTCAGGTATTAAAACTTGTGAAATAAGGCAGGGGTATACTACCTTTTATAGGCAGAAAAGGGGGAAGAAGCTTCTAGATTTCATTTACCTATTTTCCCCCCTTTTTATTTTTAGTTTTTATTTAATAGCTCTTCATTTTCTGACTTGTTTCTCAAGTTACTGCATTAAGTTCTGAAATTTTAACTAATGCCCTATTTTAGAAGATTCTAGAGGGTTCTAGCTTTAACTACAGCATTCCTATGCAACTCTAAATACCTAGATAACCCCTGAATTTGTTGTGAAATTACTAACCTAATACTAAACTACACCTCACCCTCTTTTACCCTAATTAAGGACTATCATCTATAACTAAATAGATTACACTAATTAAAACTAAATAATAACTATGGAATCACTGATCACTAATAACAAACAATTAAAATCAAATATTAACTGGAGAAATTAAAGCCTAAAACATATTCAGACAAGATTATACTAATATCAAAAATCACTAAAACATGATTAATCAAAACAAAATGACTAAAATCAGAATTAGAAAAAATAAAAATAGAAAACATGACTAAAGAAAAGACCTACTAATTTTGGCTAAAACAATTACTAAAACAGGATTAAAATAAGAAAGGAAAAATGAAAGAAGTACCTTAGTGAATCAAAATGTGATTCCGGCCAAGCTTTTGCAAAATCCGAATAGGAACTGTCCTTAATCATGTGTTTCTATGAAAAACACAAGATTAAGGACTATTACAGTCCAAAATCGAACGGACTCAATAATTTTGAAAAATTAGGGTTTTGGGGTCAATGTTCGATCTGAAATTCGAAACGTTTGAGGAAGATTTGAAGCTTATTGACTGTGGATTTGGAAGGAGAAGGGTGAGGAGAAGCCTTGGTGTAAATTTGGACTAGTTTGGTGGTAGCGCCGCCGTGGGTGGCGGAGGCGACGTCACTTTTTCAAATATTCGAGGAGCCGGGCTAAGAATTGAAGAAAATCATTTTGGGGATTGGAAAGAGGTGGGGAAGAAGATTTGAGGGTGTAAATTTGGGGTTCAACGGAGCATCGCCGCCGCCGTGAAGCGATTTCTGGCGGCAGCGTAAGGCGAAGGGCGACGGGCGACGGGAAATTAGGGTTGCGGGTGGTGGGATTCTGAGAGACGGAAAGAGGGTAGGGTAGGGGAATCCGACAATATTATATTAAAATGAAACCACTTCCCAGCCGTTGGATCAAAGATCCTCGACGGCTGGGATTGCTTCGTGATGAAACGACATCGTTTCGTTAATAAGGGGGATGGACCGGGTAGTTTGGGTTTGGGCTAGACTGATCTAAAATAGGTTGAGGGGTTTTGGGCTTTGATATTTGAACAAAATTATCCCAATTTGGCTGGCCCTTTGCTTCTTTATTTCAAATTCTTTTTATTTGTTTTCTTCTTATTTCCCTTTTTTTATTTAAATTTTGATTTTATTAAATGCAAAATTAAGAGTAGCCAAAACCTGATTTAATTTCTAAATCAGACTAATTAAATTTTCTAAAATTAACTAGATTCTAATTTTAAGAGGAAAATTAAACAAAAGTGAAATTAAAGGAACAAAATGTAAAAGGATTATTTTTGTTATTTTTTCTCTTATTTCAATGATGTTTAATTAATCTAAAAATCTGGAATTAGGTCCTAAATGCAAGGATGCTATTTTGTAATTTTTATTATTTTTATTTTTTATGACACCTAAAAAATGCACATAAAATGCAAACAAAACACAAAGCCATACAATTAATTCCTAAAAATTCAAATAATAAAAGAAAATAATCCTAATTTAAAGAATTCTATAGGAATATTTGAGCGAGGCAAAAATCACATGCTCACACTCACCCTGTACGAGGTATTCAGGCAATAAGCCACCCCGACATGACCAAAAGTCCCATATGATGCTACAATGTGCCAATAGGCTACCAATTCGAACGTGATACAAAAGGAAAACGAACTCTGAAAGGAATTACCTAACTCACGCACTAATACAGACTTTCCTTAGAAAATAGGAAGCAAGGCATGCAAAAATATCGGATAGAAAAATATACTCAACATCACACTGTTGCGGCGCGCAACCCGATCCGAATAACATAGATCTCGCATACGGAGATTGCACATCGAGCTAAATTTGCTCGTTACAACAAAATACTGAATATCGGTCATAAGCATGCTAAGTGCATAATAACATCCCTGAGTGAACATATAGCGCTATAAGCTACAACTCGAGCATAACTGAGGTGCGATATACAATCTGAATCTCAAGATCCATCTTGCTCATAATACATCATTTCTACGCGGATTCCTCAATACATAAGCAATTCCTCAAGCCGTCTCACAACTCACACGGTGTAATGTATCACTACATGAAATATCTGACAACGCAATAACACCCCGACTACTCCATAAGGAGCGCATTACTGAAATGAACACAACTGTCCTGACATAGAGCCCAAATTCATATTTAAACCCATCCACTGACCTCAAGCCGATCCTGATCATATCAAACTAAGCCAATAACCTTTCAAAGGTCCATACTAATTTACCTTCTCGTAACACACACGGACAACCATCACAACCGGAGTACTCATCCACAGTCCACAACTCAGTAACTGAGTGCCCTCCGGGCATATATCCTCAACTTATCGATATCATCACAATTCTTCATACTTGGTTTAATTTCTTCAATCAATCAAGTGACTACATGCCACACTTATACGATCTTCCTGTAGGACTCACTCCCACAACCTTCTGAAACATATAACAGGTCCACACATCCAAACCACCGGCCGCACTAACGCTGAAAAGCGATCAAGAATCCCTAACCAGGATGCAAAGCCCTTTTCGAAAAAACACCGATCTCAGGTGACGCTGATGACAATACCACTCACTTTAAACATCGAAGCTCCTTTTGTGCTCGTCCAAGCTCGCGATATCCTTTTCAATGCCGAGCTGCAACTTTGGTCTTTACTTCAGATTCCATACTAGTCACTGCACCCAACATGCCAATGTACGATAGAACATGACCCTTATCATAACCCGAAACTGATAATAGGTCAACATTTCATCACATAAAAGCTTTTCACTGAACTCACTTCAGGAGAAATATAGCAACACACAGGTAAATTCTTATAACCGTGGAAATACACAAGTCTCTAAGTAGTGGTCTAAGGCACCATAGCCCTTCCGAAATCCACTTCCACTTAACAAACCATAACAGTAGGATGCTTCAGAATAATATCAATTACGGCGGCTGACAAGCCTCATACGCACCGCCACAGATTACCTGCACATCTTAATCACGCTGAAAGAGCTGATCTCTACCACCAACATGCCAACTAAATTATGGATAACCAGTCTATCTTCTTTTGATTCACCCCGATTGCCTTAGAAATAATACTAATTCCATCCAACCCATAATATACTCCATCTACACTCATCTCGAGTGACCTTGAATTACGAGACCATGTTGTCTCAAATCCCACGAACTGTCTCATTCTCTCAAATGCGCTACCGCAAGTTAAAATATCATAGAACATTCTGAGCACCTCCTCCTAAGCTTCTACAAAGCTTGATTCTTAACTGTACTTATAGGCTTTACATCATTAGGTACCACACTTTATCTTTTGAATTTCACTAGAACTGTTGTTGAGAGCCACCCACTCTAACTTGGCCCCGAATATAATCTATTCCATAAATCTTCTAGCACATGGATGACCTATTAGTGAAGCATCTGGCAGAATCACTTCCCTGGGAACCCGCATCTCTACAAAGCACAATCTTGAATCCTCCTCCAAGTCTGAACATGGGCCAATAAGGCCAACGATAGCCCACCTTTAGTACTTCCTTTGCTTAAATTACCACTTATGGTCCTTTCCCATAGCTGAAGAGCCCGTCGATATGCTAATAGCCCAAAACTCTCGCAAGTAGTTAACAATGTAATCCAATCATAAGTGGTGGGACTCTCCCACTTAGCATGAAGCGATCATATCACGAATCTGGAATTCACCCGTCCTGATTATCTCTTATTGACATAACCTCGCGCAATCAACCTCCAAAGCTCTCGAAATCTTTCTGTGAAACCCCTTCTTATATTCTGACTCCTCAAACATATTTGTACAACCGATTTCTTTGCTATATAACCAATAGAATTATTCGCAGAAGCCTCGCCAACCACGCGACCGCTAACCTGCACACTTGGGTAACCCACCTATACAAGCTCTCCCCGGCATCTTCCAACGCCGCTGCACGGGGTACTATCACTACGACATCAATAACCCCTCCTGAGTTTGAGCTCACTCTCCACTGCACAGGTCCATTCACCCCTCATGGACATCATTTAAATGTGCATCAACATCCTTCCAATTCAAAGTTATATTGCATCCTTCTTCACTTAAGCGGCTCATTTCTGTTATATTAAATCTCCTTCCGCATGATAGCCCATAATTCTAATTAATTTCGTAGGCTTCAATCGCCAGCCAATAAAATCCCAAATCATTCCAAACTCTCCTTAAGGTAGGTGGTCATCCAACTATAAAGCACATATGCGGCTCTGCCACTCTCCCACTTTGGCAGAACTCATCCCATTAATCGACTACTCGACCTTCGCTTCATATACCTGGCCTTTTTATAATTTTGAACACCGCTTGGCGCTTCCCACATGACCTTCCTTGTCATTTGATATTTAGTGGCTGCCTCAAATAAAATCTAACTTCGTGGCACATGAACCCACAATTGCAGCTAACTTTAAACCTTTTCAAAGGTCATCTTTACCGAACCGCCAATCATTAGAAATACTGATTCAATCCTGAACTATCGCACCCTACGATATCTAACAGTTGTGCCTCCAATTCTATCTCACAATATCTTGCCCCAAAGGCAACTTTTAGTAGATCATAACACCGACAACTTAGTACGTTCAATTAAGACAATGACATCCCATCATAGAAGGAAACTCTACAATGCTTGCAAATACCAAGTCTCATTACTTTCACCAGCCCACCTCTGACCATCCTTAGTTCGATTTTCTTTCCCCTCCCGGGAATAAAATACTGAATCTCTTGATTATGCACCGAGTAAACTCCCCCTTCAAGTCATTCACTGCCCCGACATGTGGGAAAAACATCCTACCATCATATCACTACTATGCAACATTTGTTCATAAGAATCATGGCAACGTGTGCCTAACCTCAGAGCTCTCAAAAGTACCATTACTGAGCTGAAACATTAGAATATCCTTCCATAAGGTGACGATAATAATCCAGTCAACTACACCGGGAGAAACATCCCGTATCACATCAGCAGTACCATTACGGTTCTTCAATTATCGATTTATAACAGGCGTTTCACGTTGCATAAGATTGAGTACGAAGAAACAAAGGCATAAGCCTCACAGGAATCGAATCGCACGATAAGGAATCAAGAAGGGAAGTACTCTTAACAGTCCTGCAGCCTCCCGAGGATAAGCACAGACATCTCCGTACCGATCCGCGAGACTCTACTAGACTTGCTCATGACTCGTAAGACCCTAGGAACCTAGTGCTCTGATACCATGTTGTCATGACCCAAAATCCACTAAGGGTCGTGGTGGGGCCGGACACTGCTGTCAGGCATGACAACCAAATTACTTAATCAAAATCTCATTTTAACACTTTTGAAATCTAGGATTTTCCTTCCAATTTAGAAATTTTAAAGAATATAGTCTCAAATCAAATTTAAATGATAAGCAGTTAATACAATACTTCAAACCATCCCAGAACCCGGTGTCACAAGTGCACGAGTAGAAAATACAATATCCGTCTAGAATATAGTGGACAGGAAGTAAATACAGTACACAGGAAGGGACTGCTCTAGCTGCGGCCGTCTCGAATGATACAGCTCACCTAGTCCCAGAATCATCTGTGCTGCTATGCCCAGTATGCCACTCGAGTTACATATACCTGTGCAACAAAAATGCACAGAAGTGTAGTATGAGTACGCAAATAACGTGTACTCAATGAGTATCCCGCCTAATCTCGAAGAAGTAGAGACGAGATGGTCAACTTCGACACTTACTAGAGGTCAATTAACAGTATACTAAAAATGTAAGGAAATCATGGATTTATATAGCAGTTCTAATTCACGAAGATAGAAAAATAGATAAACACCTTCAATGAATAATCAAGGATTTTCAAGGTTTACTCTTCATTATCTTATCAATTTATATCAATCCACGAAGGGCAATTTCACATTTAAAAATCTCAAATGACAATATAACATGAGAAAATAACACCGAGGCGATGGCCCGATCCAACATAAATGAACTGTGCACTTGCCGAGGGTCTACGGCGCGCCTATAGATGCATCTATTTAATCTGCCGAGGCGTTCGGCCCATTCCAAAATAAACACATAGAGACATTCAATCAAGAAGCCAACATGGGGAAGTTATTCAAAGAAAGCTAATTCTCTTTCAACAATATATGAAAGTGGGGTTTAGATCTTGTTAGAAATTCATTTACTATTTTGATGTGGTTTAACCAATTCAACTATCAATAAGATTACAATTAATCCAAGTATCGCATGCTTTTGGGTCCTAGACTACCCGGACAATAGCATAATAGTATCTATGCACGGATTCTCGTCACCTCGTGTGTGCGTAGCCCCCACAAATAGGAGCACATAATCAATTGTTTCACCTATGGGGACAATTCCCTCTTACAAGGTTAGAAAGGAGACTCACCTCGCTCCAAAGATCCATAACCGGCATTCCACGCCCTTCCGAGGACTCTACTTGATGCACCACTCTCCAAAACTAGCCAATGGTTATGCAAATTCATTAATATATACTCAAATATTCATTACAATCTAATTTATAGCAATTCCTATCACCGATCGGAAAGTTGACCAAAATGCCCTCGGGCCCACATGCCCGGATTTCAAAAAAATTCGAAGATAAAGATTATCCATGACCTTAGCAACTCAAATATATAATTTTCTCTAAATTCCATCCCCAAAATCGTGGCTAAATTCCAAGAATATAATTTCTAGGTCTTTCTACCAAAACTCCAAATATTTACCCATTTACATACCAAAATCTATACATAATTGAAATATTTAACTCAAAATAGGTGGGGATAACTTACCTTATCATTGATGATGAAAACCCTTTCTTGAAGCTCCCCAAAAATCGCCCAAGCCATGAAAAATACTAGAGAAATGGCCAAATATCCAATTTTAATACAACCATTCTGCCACAGCTATTTTCGCATCTGCGAGAATACTTCCGCTTCTGCGATTCCGCTTTTGCGGATATAGGGCTGCTTCTGCAGTCCGCCCAAGGCTGCCGTTTTTCGCCTTTGCGATACCCCTCCGCAGATGTGGTCCTGCTTCTGCAAAAATCTGACCGCATCTGTGGTCCACTCTGAGCCGACCGAAACCGCTTTTGCGACCACTTCTCCGCATATACGATCTCGTTTCTGCGGAACCTTGACCGCATCTGCGGTCCTCAAGCCCTTGACCACAATTTTGCACCTACGCCTTCCTAGCCGCTTCTGCGGCACCTGCGGCCCTATTTCCGCAGGTGCGGTTATGACAGCAACCAGAACCTTTAGTCTTCTTCAAAATTCCATTTTTTGATCCGTTAACCACCTGGAATCCACCCGAGCCCCCCC